>VJMY01000615.1:0-43558 GCA_009869795.1 Neelides sp. FZ-2019 | reverse complement strand
AGAAAATTGGAATTTAAAAATATCGGGCGTAATTTAGAAGGAAGAATTTTTAGATATCCTTGAAAAGGCAAGAAGGGGCGGTTTGCAATTGTGCATATTACTTGGACAGAGCCTATGTTTAAATGAATACTTGTGATACGTGATTGTATTTAAAGTAATATCAATTGGTTTTTCTGTTCTTCATTTTTATAAATTATTTTAAGTTCTACAAAGGTTTGATGTAATTCAAGCTTTAAGTATCGAACGACGTTTCAACTTTCAACTTGTCACAATTTCTAAAATTAAAAAGTTTTATAGAAATATTTTTTGACTCACATGGCATGCTAGATGCTACTTTACTCTAAATAAACTGTAAAACTTAAATAGACGATGGATTAAAAATGCTAAAAACACAAACTAAAAAATGCATTTGTTTCATTTATTAAACAACAAGACACCGATTCGGGGAGCCGAAAAAGATCCCTGCTCAATCCCATAGTGACCTTGGCTTTGCCCAATATAACCACATACATTTACCCAATTTTACACAACCTGATGGTAATAAATGGACTTATCGGCAATTCCAATGGGCATCGCCAATGTCTCAATTCGTCCTGTTCATACTCGGAACAAGTAGGGAATAGATGCCGCCGACTCGGATCTTTTTCAAAGAGGACCACGAGACCAGGAGATCGAGACGCCACCAAGCCACCACGCCACTAGTGGTTGACAAGCTCTCGTCCACGCTGACACTCAAGACGTCTCACCCTCTCCGTCTTACTAAGACACTGGTGCTAGGACTACGATAAAGATTCAATATTATAGTATAATAATAAATGGGCACCCAAGGAATCTTCAGTTCACACTTCTAATCACAGTTTAAGTCTCGAGAAGGTAACCTACGAAAGTCAATTTCTTTAAGCCAAAGAGATTTGCATAAAACACTTATTTTTTAAGTTTGCCATTTTTAAAGGGCTCGGTATATCATTTTGTGACTTGGTTTTGAATTTAAGGGTCTTCAGGCTCCGAAAGCGCCATGGGGAAACCGATTAAGAAGTTGAAGAAACCCATTTTTAGGAAAAAGAGAGGTAAATTAATTAGCAATTGGTTATTCTTATGATTTAATGGTTTGTGCTTTAATTATGATTATTTCATTTATACAAATTCTGTTTATCTTTATTTTTTGAAGTAGTTATAGTTTAATTATTTAATAATTTCTTTCCATTTACAGAGCGTAAGAAATGGGCAAAGCGGGGAACCGATAAAGTCAAAACCAAAGAAAGAGAAGAAATAGTCGAGTCATCGATTAGCAAACCTAAAAAGGTCGAGAGCTTGAGGGAGAAATCACTCAAAAGACTCCTTGAAGGGAACTTTAGGTATTTGATTTGCATTCAGTATAATCAATTAATTTCCGTTTATGATCGGATATAATTTTGGATTTAATCCTTGGAAAGACTTGTAGATTAATCTTAATAAAATCCTAATTTATTATAGAAAATTGAATGAAGAGTTAGATCAAAGCGAAGGGGACTCTAAGGAGACATTTGGGAGTTTCGAGATGTTTGAAAACTACCACAAATCCTTTTCTGAACGAGTGAAGCAGTGGCCGAATAATCCTCTCGATGCCATTGCCAAGATCATCATTGGACGGAAGAAACCCCAAGAAGTTGTCGGAGACTTTGGGTGTGGCGAAGCGAGTCTCGCGACTAAGATCCCCAATCCGACGCACTCCTTCGATCTCTACGCCATGAACGAGCGAGTCACGGCATGCGACATGAGAAGCGTTCCATTGGAAAACTCCTCGGTGGACGTCGCGGTCTTCTGCCTCTCCCTCATGGCCAAAAACATTTCTCCTTTCATTGGAGAAGCCAACCGTGTGATGAAACCAAAGTATGTTAGCTACAATTAATTGATCTTAAATAATTGAACTTAAATTAATCATTTTGATTCGGAGTGCGTTTGCAACGCGTTTAATTCCACGTCCTTTACTTCCAGGGGGACTTTGCTAATAGTCGAAGTTGCGAGCAGATTTGAGAACGATGCCGGACTCACCAAATTTTCTCGGAGGATGAAGCATCTGGGATTCAGTGCCGACTTCAAAGAACCGAAGACAATCGACGGAACGAACAAGAAGAACTCAATGGAAAACGTCTTTTACTTATTTCAATTTACTAAAAAGTCTATTCCTAAGCTGAAAAGTGGGAAATTGTTCAAAATAGCTATAAAACCTTGTAGTTATAAGCGAAGGTGATCTTAATGTGGAAAAGCAAATGTAAATAGGGCAATGTAGGATAACTTAATGTATAAGGTGAAATTATATGAAAATGCAAAAAATTATTTTTTTCTATATTTTTGTGAATATAATTTATTAACCGACCAAAATGCTGCTATGGAGTTCAACGACTGGGTCTTTTTAATTCCAACTGGAATTAAGTCGAGCTCGACATTTTGGTCGACGCATTGAGGAGAGGTGAACGACAGTTGGGAATGGATGTTGGAAATCCAAGTACATTCGTTGAATAGCTTATTAATAGCTTACCTCTGCTCGTTCTCAACCCCTTGGATCACAGAAGGAATTGAGAATGAGCGGAGCCTCAGCAAAAATAATAAATTACATTTCCATTTAAAAATTCTCTAGTTATTGTAATTACGCATCTATGCCATTAAAAAAATCATTTTTGTTAGGTTCGCGCGATGAAGGGAGATTGTCTAGCTTTTCCTTTTTAACTTTCTTGCGGACCTTCTTAGTACTTTTCTTCTTCTTTCCCTCCTTGATTGGTAAGAGGAAGTCCTGGAAGTAGGCAATGTTCCAAAATTGGCAGGAGTCGTCATGGCCGATCGAGCCCACGAGATGCCCATCGTTGGAGATGTCCATTTTCTCAATGGGGTCCGGCGAGGAGCCGACGATCCCGAGTCGCTTTTGTGGGTAGAAATGCGTCGCCTGGATCATCCCGTCTTCCCCGCCGCTCAGGATAATGTTTTCGGAAATGGCAATGAGGGCATTCGTGTCAGTCTTGCAAGGATAAACGTCATTGTAATACCCGAACTCTCCCCAGTTGAAGAGCATGAGCTTCTCGAACGTCCCACCGACCACGAACTTTTCTCCTTCTTTCACGATGGCCATCGTCGTCAATTCCTCGCCCAAGTTTTCGGACTTTACTCCAATCTTCCTCCCACGCAGGTTCACCGAGCTCAGCGTTCCATCAGAAGAACATCCCACCAGGACTCGACTCTGAGCATTGGAAATCATGCAGTTGACACTCTCATTCGCGACTTGTAAATTCCATGCAGCTTTTTGCATTCTCTCGTCAAAAACTGCACAAAAATTGAGAAAATCGTTAATATTTAGATTGGGTTTAATAAATATTATAGGGTTAAATAATTAGATTAGCATTTAGTGCGATTTTATGAGTAAGTTGATAAAGCTCTTACTCCATACAACTCCGGCTTCGTCCCCAACTGCGAACGTATTCTCATCAATGGTTTCCATCGAAGAAGACCCTTCCCTGTAGAAACAAATTTAAATATACGTATTAAATTAAGATTCAATTAGACCCAAATGAAAAATTAATTTAAAAATTGTTTTCACATTTTTTTTACTAAATATAATAAAAAAACTTAATGAAATTAAACCATCAATGAAAATATCAAATAAACAATATTCATAATTGTTAATTAAATAAATTAAATCTTACCCATTGACGTCAATATCGAAAGTTCCGATCTTTTCCAAAGTTTCCAAATTAAGAATTTGCACCACATCAGTGTCAAAAGTACAAAAGAGCTTGTCCCCATTGGGATTGAAAGTCATTTCTCTGCAGAGGAAGTTTCCCTTGATGACTTCCTTTTCGACCAGCTTCACATTCTTGGTATTTGAATACTCATACCTGGAAAGAAATTGTGAGTTAGTTAATATTTAGGAAGCTTGCCCAATTGAATGATCATTTTGGATTTTTAATTTCATATTCTTAAAAATGGAAATGAAGTTAAGAAAAATATAATTAATGACAATTACAGTGCAATTTTTCCAAGAGCGTTCCCAAGGGCGACGACATCTCTTTCAGGATGGAAAGAGAGAGTGGTGAGGGGGCAATCTTTGTCCATCATGATATCAGGTGGATGGTTGAGGTCTTTCTTCTTTTGAGCCTCTTGAATAGCAATCACGATGTCGTCTTCCACACCTACGCCCTCTTCGACATCTTCTTTATCTACGCCTTCTTCGTCATTTCCTCCTTCTTCGTCAGAAGAATCGTCCGAAGAACTCGAGTCCGCATTAGCGCCTTTCCGTTTATTGCTCATTGCTAGGCTCCAGCAGCCTGGCTGCTTCTATCTAATGACAGATAATGAAAATGAGGTTTATTAACTATCAAGTTCCAGAATATAGTTATGTAGTTTCATGAAATTAGAACTTGATTAATTAACTTACCAATTAAAATAAGTGCAACAGTAGAGAGTGCGTGTGAAGACGGACGGTAGTGAGTAGTGGGAAAGCGGCGTGGTAGATCCTTCGCCTCTGTCGGCTGTCGCTCTCACATTCTCCGCCACACCAATGGCATAGTATACCATAAGCCAACGTAAGTATCAAATTCGCGACCTTTCTATTAAAAACCCTTTATAGCACCCCTTTTGGATTGAAAATAATTAACTAACTTTACACTGTTAACTGACTCTAGATATATATTGTTAACTTTAGGAAGTTCTAGCTTCACTTTCATATGGACAAACCTTTAGAACAGAGAAATTTATAAATATTCTCAAACCTTACCTTTTATGTGAGAAACTACTTGCATAAAAATGAGAAATGTAAAGAAGCGTGGGAATTTTGGGGTGAATTGAGTGATGGCAAAGATTGAGCAAGTCGTTTGAAAAAGAGAAAATGGAGAATTAAATCACGTTGAACCTCACAGCGATCACATTTAAATAGCCACTTGATTTGAGGACCAAGGATGAGTTAGGACCCAAAACGTAAAAACCACTAGCACATCTCTCCTCCTCTACTCAAAGTGTAGACGTGATAATTGGATCGAGAGAATTTCTCCCTAACAGATCATGAATAAATTACATATAATCCCAAATGATTTCCAGCGAGTCGCCTTTTATAAACCCTTTCACATGACGTGAGACCTCATGAACAAGAATATATGGATGGCACAGAGTCTCTTGGGATGTTTTTAATATGAATCCAACTTTTGTCCAATGTCGATTTATACAGGGTTTTAGTATTACATTTTCCTACTGTCAATTTCCACCAATGTTCAAAATCATAAAATGATTTTTACCCTACTTTACATTTGTGAAAGACCGGCGTTTAAGAAATATCTCAAATATGTAAATTTGAGTTCCCAAGGATTTTCGTCTTCGGGTCTGTATGTGAACTTCTCCTTTCGCTCCTAATAATCGATGACGAGGATATGGTGTGGTGGTGAAATATGTATTTTTTCTTTTTCGCTCCTCTTCCCGCCTCGTTCCTCTCTACCGCAGCTGAAGGTCCTCGGTTCTCATAGGACAGAAAACAAATATCTGGAAATATTAATTAGTAAATGTCTTTTCAAGTTTTTGATGACGCACGAATGCTTATGTGACGGAACTTTTCTTCTCTCTTCCTCTCTTCAATATTTCAATTCAGGAGAGTACGCCGAAGAGAAATGAACCAAGGAAATTAATTTTTGACCTAATACATATTAAAAGTGAGTTTGTAAATGATGGAGAAATGTGTGTCATGTCCTTTACAGACATTTTAAATGAGTCTGGGTTTGTTATACACGTGCATAAATGAATTATTATTTAAGTACAAACTTCACAGTGAAAGTCTTCCTGGAAAGCATGACGCAGTCCTACGCATAGTAATGTAACTTTGTTCAACCTTGTTCCTATCTGTACGAGTCAACGTGGTGTGTTCAATAATATATTAATATTTGTGTCTGTGTGAGTATACTACATACATAGTACCACACAAATATTAACACTGTACCTGTTTTACATACAGAACTATATATTTAATATATAAGATTTTCTATATTAACTACATACGAAGACTCTTGACTTTATATGTACCTCTATATATTTATATTTTTGCATTTAAAGAGTGAATCGAAGGTTTTAATACACCAGTAGTTTGTAAAGGTAAAGAGAATTGAAAGAGGAAATGAAGATGAGCATGAGCAAATCTTTTTCACTTTATTTTCTCATGGCTTGTGAGAATGAAAAAGACAAAGGAGGGAGACTCCTATTATTCTTCCATGTGATCACTAATGGAAAGTCATTTTATACAAACCAGCAGCCTGGCGACTCTCCCAAATTCGAAGGGAGAAGAAATATAATGGGAAAGGATAGAATTAATAAAAGTTCAAAAATTTACTTCTACTTCTTTCTCGTTTATGTATTCTTTATATAAGTAGTTATAAGATATGAACTTGATCTCAATGGTCTTTTATTATGATATTTTTAAATTTAGCTTTTATTTCAATGAGCATAACTTTCCCTTTCCGTATATATATTATAAGTTATATATGTTTGGAAAACATGCCATTTATGTACATGAGATGAAAGCCTTTTTAATTAAAATAAAATTTAATAAACGAGAACTTTCTTTGTCTTAAAATAATTATTTATTTTGTTATTTGCAAAATATAAGTTACATACAATGAACGTGTTTAGTTTAAATGAACGAATTCATGGCATTAATTTATTTATGAATTGGGTTTATAATCTTTGTCACGGGTTTTCAAAATTGAAAGCAAAGACTCAAAAATAGAAACATTTAAATTTAGTTAAAAGATATTCCCGGAATGAAGTGAATAATTTAAAATAAGTAGCTTACATTTGGCTTTCGCTTTGTCTTGCATATTTTAAGTAGAATAGGAGGAATTAAAGAAAGTCTAGAAAGCCTCGGTCACTTGTGAGTTGTTCTTCCAAGTAAGTATTTATTTTCTAAGTATCTGGCCTCGCTTTTCCTTCAGCATCCTCCCAAGAGTCGACTTTCCATCGTCGGAGTCGGAATCGGGAGAGTCGGTCTCGGAGTCAGGATCGTAAGACTCGAACTTGCTCTCGTAATTCCCCCTAGAGCCTCCATTAGTGCTCGTGTAGCTTTTGGCCGGAGTCGCTTTGGGGATGACGATGGGAGCGAGGGTTTTGGCGTTTGCCTTCGTGTTCGCGGCCGTGGTCGACAAGTCCTCGTCTCCTCTCCCTTGGTCCACTTTGGCCCGATGCTTCGCCAAAATGGCTCCCAACTCCAAAGTTCTCACCGTCTTGTACTAGAGAGAGAAGAGAAAGGGAAATGAGCTTCAACGGTCCCTCGAATCCTCTTAAGGTGTCCTGCAACGAATAAACCCCGAGTTGGAATTTTACCCCAGAGACGCTTCGAGAAATCGTAATTTGCGAGTCAAGACGTTTTCCCTCCTTGGGTCCACAATACTCCTCCAGTTGATTCCGTTTGAGAGCGAAGAGCTCGTTGCCATCCATATTCTCCAACTGTCTGGTAATTTTATCGGAGAATCCCTTTACCAAGAGCCATTCCTTCACTTCACTCGAAGTCGAATGTTGATTTATGTAGACTTCAGGCGTCTTGGCAATGTCCAGGTGCTTCTCCCGCTCCCTTAGCACGTTCTTGAGCTGATGAATGAGGTTATCCTCGGCAGCTGCGGTGGAAATATGAAATTGAGTCCCATTTGAGAGGTCAGGGGGCGAGGGAGGGAAGTGATTGATTTCTCCGGGACGGAATGAGCTTGTCAATTACTTATTCCTCTCCACTTCCTCGTCCCATCGCGACTTGGAAAAGAACTCAAAATCTTTCATTTCCACATGTCAAATGCTTAAAGGGGAGAAAGAGGGAAATCCATTCAAACTCAACTCAATTTTTCTCACTCAAACTTTCTCAATTGAAGATGAAAGTCTCCGCCTTTCCGCCCCTCTTCCCTACTTCCAATTCAATTTCATTCCTTGGAACAACGGTTATTATTTCCCTCAAATTTATACAATCTTCTCCTTTTCCTTTCATAATATTATCATTCCTGAGTGTAAAATAAGGAAATTTCTATCATTTAAATCTCGTTATCCTTTCAATACATCTAAAAAGTTCCCTCAAAACCCTTAGTCAAATTCAATGCAGCAAAAGTGCAAATAACTAAAACTAAACTACATAATATGCCATTTAATCTAGGATTTACACGTAACCCCATGTGGCATTTAGGAATATTATCTCTCAAAATACATTTGATTCAACTGTCTCATTATACTAGCAAGCATTTGATTTTTAATGAAAATGCATTTAGAAATTAAGCGGGACGATGTGTGAGTAAATTGAGGGCTAATTAAACGGAAATAATTTTGAAATTTCCCAACTTGTATTTCCAAATAGTTGTGTAGTGAAGGAGCAGTTCTCCTTCCCACATCCTCCACCAAAGATAAATAAACGGGCAAGGAATGAGGTGACAGGGAAGCAAGGAAAGTTACTCTCATGACAAGGACCCTCCCGTCACTTCCTTCCCTTTTGGGCCAAACTTACGGTGATGGGGTTTCTCTGCTCTCTTCCCACCTGATTTGCTCACACGAGGAGACACGAGAGATTTACCCGACGGCGGCGGCGGAGGCGGCGGCGGCGTTGGTTCCCTTATCCCATTATTCCGATGGCTCCCCACGTCCTCGTCCGAGCTGTAGCTCATGTTCGGCGATGACCAGTTCCCTTAAAGATAAATTGCATGTACAGGTCCCTGGTGGATGAGCGGGAACAATGGGAGGAAATAAACCTGGCTATTCTGATCATTCTTTAGCTAAATATTAACGTCTCCTCTAGCAGATGAGTTATTTATAGGGGAAAAGGCTTTCCCCACAGACCCTCCAAGCCCTCGTCGTAATCCTCTAAATTCTTAATCAGATCCAAATGAAGAGAACCGACTCATTCAGCTCGCACAATTCCAACGCGAGAAGTCAAGACCGAACACAAAGGAATGACACCATGACAAACGAGAGGATGACAAACTGAAAGGGATAGAAACGAGAAGCTCCGTCAACAACTTCGATTCATATAAAACATTTTGGAAGAAAAAGAGATCAAATACACGAAGCATTAAAAGAGCGCAAGAGAAATGTATGCATAGAAGTAAATATGTGAATCCTCATTTAGTGATTGATTTCAAAAAAGGAACAAAGGAAGTTGGAAGTAATAAGAAATGTTTGAAAGTCTCATGGTAGAGAAAGAACCATCGAAAACTAATGAGTCTCCTATGGATCCATAGAGAGAGAAAAGAGAAGAAGTAATTGGAAGTTCAAAGAAAGTAAACGGTGTTCCGTCCTTTAATATGCTTCGTCTTATATTCAAGTATAGCTATGGTAGTCTATATTCAAAACTTGATTGCCCTTATACAATCAAATATTCATCTTTAACAAAGGACGACGAGCATATCTACATGTATAAGTGTACAGTAGGTTTTACAAGCATGTATATAGGGTATAGTGCATGTGGAAATATATGATTTGGGCTCATTCAAAACTGACATCATCAGTTAGGGGGTGGGTAGGGGGTAGGATTTTGAGAAAAAGTGATGATTTACTGTGATGACGTCCAATAGAAGGGGGTAGGTAGGGGTCCAAATCGGCCCAAAAAGTGATGACGTCAGCTTTGAATGAACCCTTTCGTGGCTTTGCGTAGAGAATCGGTGAGGCTCGAGGAGACACGTTTATCTCTCTTAAATATTTCATCTCTCATAAGTACCCCTGACGTAGAGAGTCAAATGGGACTCGTAAAAATCCTCCAAAAATTATTAAACTAACTTGAAATCTACATAGTATATTAAGGGATCTTTACATTTAATGCGTATTATTCTCTACATTTCCTTCCTTACCTTTTCTTTCCATCCCTTGCCTCAACTCTCAAGGAGTAAATGTATCACATATAAATATATCTCTATATTTATATGTGACTTATATAATACTTATGTACTTATGTATTCCTCCTTTCATTTGCTAAGTAGATCTTTGATCAACTCATTCCTTTCCTTTATTCCGCTTTTCAAAACATGTCCTCATTTCCATTTGATCCCTTCGTTTCCTCTTAAATACCCTACCCTACAACTATGCATTGCGCATTGGACTTTTGTTGTTATGAATCCAGATTAGGTAAATACAATAAAACTCTAAACCGTGGCTTTGAATAAATATTAATTAGGTTACATAGATTCCTGTAAAGGAGAAAATAAAGATGAGGAACGAGGGAGCCATGGCCTAAGTAGATACATATTTCCTTGCACAAGGAAAGCCTTTTCTTTGATAAACCTAAATATTAATATGTTTTACAAAATTAGAATTTCCTTCCTCTCTTCTATTAATTTCTTCCAAAGCTGAGAACTTTCGTATAGCGAAAAGTAGCTCTACCTACTTGGTGAGAAAGAAAGGCAAGTTGAAAGTAGGAATAGTTGGAATTTTTAGAAGCAATAAAAATAAATTTTACAGATTCTTTCAACTCTTTATCTCAAAATTATTGATTCAACATTGACACAAAATGACGACATGATTCAATAAATGTGGTAAATATTGGTTGACAGACATATAGCACGAATATACACGAAACAAATTCATAACAACTTTAAAGTCTAATAAATACTACAGTACGACAAACACAGAATTTTTGATTGTTACATTACAAGTATTACTTTACAAATAATATGATTTACACAAATCAAATACAGTCATCTTAAAGAATAACAGAATAATAGATTATTTAAATATAAAAACATGTTAAGGTAATTAAGCTAAATGCGAAATTATTGTTTAAATTAATATATAATTAAAGTTAATAACATAAAGTATTCTCTCAATAAAATCTACCAAAAATCTATTCTAATACTTATGTAATTTATTAATCTTTAATAATAAAATGGAGTAAGATAATAGTTATACACATACCCAAAAGAAAAAACATAGCTTTACTCTAGTTAAAATTATATCCTAATCTTCATTAAACAAGGCAATAATATTTATATAATAATAATATTCAGGTATATATACTATATAATATTTGTTCAGATTCATTAAATATCTTCTTCATTTAAGGAATTTTATCCAGACAGATTGTTACAAGAGACATGAATCCACATATTGCACAAACAGACTTATTGGCATATATGATTATTAATTATAATATTTACTCGTTAAAAGAATCAAGTTGTATTTTGTGAAACATGTATTATGTAGCAAAATTGTTCAAGTATATAATCCAATAATATAAACATTTAAATAAAGATAATAATGCGAAAATACATTTGCCAAATACTCATGATCTCAGAGTCGAGCTCAACACTTAAGCATAACATTTGCAGATGTGTTTACTCATACAACTTTTATAAGATAGTTAACTCATCATACAATAAATATATATTTGTACCTTTTCATATTACCTCATCAAATATGACAATCAATACATTTGTGTAAAAGAATATTTTTACAAAATCTAAACGAAGAAATATACGTAAATATTACAAATAAACTAATCTAGCAACCAATATCAACTCATTTTAAACCAATAATAATGAATAATATAATCCCTTGAACATGAAAATTATTTATCAATAATTGCCTATTTCAAAAGTAGATATAAATACAGATTAAAAATTAACTTCATATAATACTGAGTAATTCCATATAGAATCTCACACACGAGGCATTTTTGAATTTCCCTTCAAAATGAGCCGTCTAGAATACATTGTAGTCTACAGTTTCTCTAACTTCTGCAACTTTCCCATATGATTTAATAATCCCATCTTGTAAAGGATAAAATATTATGTATATTCTATATAAATAAGTATCTGGAAAAGTTGCAGGTAACTTTTAAATGAATTAAAACTAAATACGATTTTAAGATATTTGGAGTTTCAGTGAAATTTACATACATTACTTATGAAAAAACCTGAATGTCTTTTGTCCAATTCATTGGCAGTATGTATCCTATCTCATTTGGGCTCATTTTGAGGGTATCGTGCAACATTGACTGCGTAAGGCGTGAGAATCTGTATGGATTGACTACTATAATCCTAATCCTACTTGAATGTTATGATATTTCTAAAGAATATCATTAAAGCATAATTATTCGTAAATTTTGATTCATTATATGTACCATTAATTTAAAATAAATGCATATCTATTATAAGGATCATGCAAGGATGTAAGTTATGCAAGACAAATCCATGTGCCAGAGGAGCCTTTCCCACGCACATGTGCAGCTTGTTCGATTAACTGCACCCTCTTCCCTTAACGTCATTCTCGCCTCGATAGTAAAAGAACTCATTATTATTATTCTTATTATCATTAATAGTATCAATTGATAATTATCTATGTTTGTGTGATCCAATAAGTATAACGAGTAATCATTGATCAGCGTGTCTCCTACACACCTGCTTTATTGCTAGAGAGAGGTTCTATGCCAAATGGGCGATTGGGAACATCACGATCTATACATATAAAATTTATGCAATAGATACGGGGACCATTTTTAAAATTTTTCAAAATTTCGAAAATTAACATTTGATTTTTTTGAAAAATATTCATTTTTCAAAATCTCATTTACTTACTATACTCATTTTCAAAACTTCGTTATAGTTATTTCAAAAAATGACTATAACTGGTGATTGAGAAATGAAAAATGTATAAAAAGTTAGCTTTTTGGGGTTTTTCAATGACCTCTACAAGATAGTATCCATTTGGATAATTTACAAGAAACCCATGCGTCCCACTACTCGTTAATGTGACATAGAACCTCCCTAGATCATCACAGATTAGAACAGAAACCATTATGTGGATAGGTCAGATAGAACCCCGTGTCCCCCCATTCTATACTCACCTTCTTCATCATACAATACCATGTAAACTTTACATATATTCAATTGTAAGTCGAACGTGTCTTTTCAAATTATATGTATCTATAGAAAAACAACAAATAAATTTACTTTTAATTAATAAGATTAAATACATGTTATTTGAAATACACTAAATTGGAGAAACACGTTGAAATTGATACATAATACATTCTTCCGTAACGCATAACGGGGCGAAAACTTTAAAACGACGCTTCATTATTTGGCTCCATACATTCCTGAAACAATTATGGGACAGGGCACTAAAATTAAATTGACTTGTGGGATGATTTTAGACTTTTCTCTTTAAGAATGAAAATACAAGAACCGCCATCATGTTTTAAATAGGTAGTAGAGTAAATGGGAAAGTAATGGTTCCTTTTCATCTTTACTTTCCGAAGGAGAATAAACTTTCTTTCCAAAATGCATAAATCATCGTGTCAAGTTGTCATGAAGGCTCCTAAACAAATTGTTTCTTAAATTCAAAAACGCATCTTTAAAATAAATTAAGCTCACACAATGCTTTTTCTCAGTATATACTTGTTTATGTACATATCTTATGTGTAAGAACTCAAAACTTGACGAGAAATAATTAATTTCAAGCGTTTTAATTGACGAATGAAATATATAATTAAAAGTTTTAAGAGCTAAGTTTTGGCTCAAATGAAATTTACAATACAGGGTGTTCAAATGTTAGAAACAGCTATTAATTACATTGATAAATCTTCACGCTTTCCTATAATTCATTCCCGACTTTGGTTAATAAAGCGGCAATTAAAATAGTATGTGACATGTAGAGCCATTTTATGTAATTAAACAACTTTTCTACAATACATCAATTAAATATCAATTTTCAGATACCTTATGTTCTCATAAATAGAAATAAAATGTCATTTGAAATACCAAACCTAAAAGCTTCCAATTAAATCTATTGTTCCTAATTATTCATCATATCTTATCAAACATTTGTTTGTTTGATTGTAGGTGTACAAAAAATTGCGAAAAGTTCAGAGTCACTGTTATTCATGATTTGGCTTATCTTCCTGATCCTTATTTTCCCAACTCATCACATTGACATGTGAGCTATAACTCAGAAACTCAAAATATCAAGAAAATTTCGAGCTTTTAATCTTCATACTAATGATAAAATACCAACTTTAAATATATATGTATTATTAATTAGTATATCTCAACTCATTTAATCAAAAATATATATTTATACCCCATTCCTTTGTTTTTAATCTACCAGAACTAATTTAACACAATGAAAATTATACCTATTAAATTAATAATGTGTATAAATTACAATTACATTAAATAAAAAGAACACCCAATATTTAAAAAGCCAAATAATTTTTCAAAAGAACAATAAAGAACAACATAAAACGAGAGAAGAGCTGACATGCACAATTATAGTTGATTTAATATAAACTTTCCAACCCGATTAAAAATAAATAAAGTAGATTAATTTGATTATATAGACACCAATGAGCTACAAAGTCACACAAATCCATACAAATATGATAAAGTGACGAACATAAATGATAAACATTGAAGCTTGTGCAGTTGTGCACAGATGAAAATTGTTCAAATCAATGGATGGAAAAATTACGGCACACGGTTTTGAGATTAGGTGGAATTAGTTTGGGTTTTTCAAAAAACTCTTCTACCTGATCGTCCATCTTGATGATGATGTTGATGGTACGAAGAACCCTCCTGAAAAAATTTATCCAAACATTGTAGACTATTTATAGTAAATTAAATAGCTATATTAAAGTTAAAAATAATTAACCATATGATGACCTAACTATATATGCGTTTGAGTTACGTATTGATCCTAAATATAGAAAAGTGTAGAGGATAAATGATATGAATGAGGATAAATAAATCAATTTTGATCATCACTGTTGAACCAAAAAATAATTAAAAGAATTCATTTAGAAGACGGCGAACCTGAGGGAAATCATTGACTGGAGCAACGATTGTGTGAGGAACATGAGCAACGACTCCTTTCCAGTTTCTCGCTTTCCACCATTTTTTTGTGTCGTCCATTACCTGACATAGAGAAGAAAAATAATAAGTTCAATTAAACAAAATGTAATGAAATAAATGAAATTGAACTTTAAAATACATTTGCTATGAAACATGCGAAGGAAAATTAGGAACAAACTAGACGGAAAAAATCTTTGGAAGCCGGAAGCAAAGACTGGCTTTTACTTTACAAAAATCGATTCTGTTAATGAAATGTCTAAAATTCCGTGTTAACTCTGCTTGTCATAGCAATGTGGAGGAAATGCCTAGATTTAATAGTTTATATTAATACAACTAAAACTTAATTTACGCTTTGCATTTTTATTTGCAAATTATCAAATCATATTTAAAAATACCCTTGTAAGCACATCAATATGCGCATCTAATGTTAGGTTACATTTTCTTTTGCTTGCGAAGCATACATTTAATAAAAAGGTTGTTATATGTGAAAAACTCAGGAAGTAAATGTTCTCGTGTTTACGAGGCTTATTAGATAAAAGTAAAATCCATAAAATAATAAATAATCTTATTTTCAATATATCCCTCTATTGTATAAATGTATTTCCCAAGTCGATCGTTTTGACATCAAAGCGTGAGGGTATCAAAAAGTAGGAATACTATATAACAATAGGAATTTTGGTACTATATAGTATACTATAGCTACTAAATATTAAATATGATAGATTACATAACGTTAGACCTCAAGTTTGGTGTAAAGAGACATGTATTCGTGGGATTTATTTTGGATGAGATTTAGTTGAATAGTCGATTCAAACTGATTCCATCCGATTCCCCCAACCCCCCTTCCACATACGATAAAATTCCAAGGGATAATAAAACCCATAAAATTTATGTTCTCGTAAAGCACGAGGAAATTCAAAAAGTATTTTCGGGAGAAAATGAAACTTTCACGTCTCAAAGTTCTCCTTTTGATACACCATCATCCACAAAAGGCATACAGATCTTTCCTACACGGGCAAAATAACTTAAAAACTTTAAAAACAAATATAAAAAGAAATTCCAACACGCAGTGCCTTTAATCCTTACTCTCTTGCTTTTAAAATATTCAATGACGGAATTTGAGTAAATCAATTTCATTTATTCCTTCAAAATGCCCCATGACCTGAGGGCGGAATTTGTTCATTTCCCAAATACGTTCGTGTATTGAGGCGTCTCATATCCCTCCGAATTTAATGGGATTAAATGAGCCTATTTGTGCATTCTTAATCATAGAACTATCCGACAATGAGAAGTAGAATCAGTAATCCGCATATAATCTATATCCCTATTTTGCAAACATATAATATTTCTATATAGAATCCTATTTCTGTTGTTTCTTTCTGTACTATATATTAAGTTTTATTTGCCTATATTGAGTCAATATGCTTATTCATCGAGAAAGTGAGTGAAAATGAATTGAGAATTCCGAGGATTTGAACTAAAGAATTAAATTCCCACCACCTACAAATTTCTTCATGAGAATGGAGTAAATTCCGAGCCGAGAGATATTTTAATACGTAAAGGTATTGTGTAGAAATTTTTCCCGTACAGGATCCTTGCAATTTAATATGAAAAGGGATTGGAAAAAAGTCGGGTTGAGTTGAAGACACAGAGGCGCTCGGAGCAGGTTCAATAGGTATTCAAGTAGGGGAATTATTACCTCAAGATATTCTCCACGAACGACGGTGAGCTCCTTGTGGTTATTTGCCGTCCTCGGATGAGTAACGACGACGACTCTCCCGCCCCTGGATCTCACAGAGTCAACGAAGGCTCTCTGACCTGAACTGAAGTCATCACTCATCATCTCGACGGGGGAAATGGACATTTCCCGCTCGACTCGCCGCATCTGTTGAGCCTATTAACATGTATCAATACAGATCATTAGTTGAACATGAGGAAAATGATGAAAAGAGAGGTTGAGTGGAAAAGCGAGGGAGATAAGATTCCCTCAGCATACAAAACAAGTTCTTTGAATTCGGAAATCCAAAATTCCGATTATCCCTTCTCCCCTTCGACAATCCCCGAATATGAAATTTTGGCAATATGGTGAAGTGTGCGGCTTCTGAAGTGCCTGGAGCTCTACAAGCCAAAGTTGAGACAAAGTGAGTGGATTCGGGAGAGCCGGGTTGGATCTAATACAAATGTGAGCTTTCAAACCTCGCCTTGGGTCGTTAAAGCCTCTAAGGTAAGAGGGTTAGGACCTCGGAGTCCATTAGAAGAAAGCCGCCCTGGGTTCGTTCATGCAATGATCTAGCTATGAGGGGTATATCCAATTTTCCTTCTACAGCCTCATTGCTTCGCATTCGAAAGAGATCCTCGATCTCGGGTCAATGAAGATCCTTCCGAACCGCCATGCCCGAACAAAAGTCTGCCTCTCTTAAATAGAAATCCTTCAAAGAGAAAGAATGCTCGACAACACATTTGCTTCAACGCTCCCCCATGAGAGCTACATCCATAGGTATATAGAAATCTGAGAAATGGAACTACTTAGCTGACAATTTAACTTGGACAATGTACACGCCAGTGAAGAATTCCAAAGAAAAAAATATTCGACTTCGCCCATCTGAACTTGTTAGAGAGAAAATCATAATAGGAAATCATAGTAATGATCCACCGCTTTTGGAGAAATCTCTTCATCGATGTTCAGATCTCAAATTCCGAACGTAAATAACATAAGGGCATCGAGACAATTTAGCCTAATAGCATCCAAACACATTTGCACATTCGGATCCTATATAAAGGGATTCCTCCTATAATTTAATCATGAAGCTTCGTCGTTTCCCCCTAATCGCTCACTTAGATAAGAAAACGTACATCGGGAGGAATAAATAAATGACGTACATAAATTCATTCTCCTTCTTTGAAAGGAGCGAGAAATTTAAATGCCTCAATATGCATAATAGATTATTGCGTACGTAAATAAATTAGGTAGGAGTGGAGTTTTAAAAAGGCCTGTGATTTACATCCTCGACTCATTTCCTCTCCTAGCTTTCAGAAATTGAGTTTTCATCTTACTCATTCAAACCCGTAGGTCTCGTGAGCAAGGGGCTATCTCTTCCTATTAGGCTAGATAAGACCTTCCGTCCAAGTATGCCTCGGAGTAGACGAAGGAAGAGCTGAGAGTTTCCCCCAATTCCAAACTTCAACTATTCCCGTATCGGAACTAAAGATGTGTAATATTGACCTCTTGTTGGGCTTGAGCCGACCGGATTTCCTGGAGCCGTCTCTGAGCCTCGTTCGCAATACTCGCCCCAATCGCATTCGTTTCTTGAATCATCGGCGACCACCCATCCATAAAAATAGGCTGATATGGATCCACGTACCCTTTCCATTGTTCCCTGCAAAGAATGAAATGTGGGTGAGAAGGAGAATTCATTATTTAGACACACAATCAGAACCTCCATGAGAGAGGAATTAGGAATTAACGCAGCCATGGGTCATTCAACAAATGATCTCGCTTTGGTTTGCCGAACCGTTAGCGCTCATCTCACAAACTAAAAAACTATATGTGAAGACTCGGAACACAATAGAGTCGCCAGGATTGAATGTCAATAGAGCCTATGTGAAGCCACTACACGTGTATTGAGCCTACCTTGCTTCTATTCTTCCATGTACTGATGTTGGTTATAAGCAGAGGAAATCTATTTACCACCTTTCTCATTAACGGCATTTAAATGAACATTGCACCCATTTGAGTGAAGAATCTCTCCAATATTCAATTAGCTAATAAATGGGATAATGGTATGTGATAACAAAGAAAGGAACGTACTTCCTACTAAAAAATACCACTCCCATATCTCATCCCTATCTTTTCTGCGACCTTCGGACAAATCCCTACGGTTAATTATGATTGATCATTTTCCTATTCCGCTTATTTATAACTCCTCTCATCTCTCCCATGTACTTATATGGATTATCTCCATTAACCCGCTGAAAATAATCAACAAACAAGGGAACAAATATTTGTCTTTATCATACTTGTACGTCAAATTATGATTTGCAATTGCCATATGAATATCCTGTTTTAAAATCATACTATTAAAAATAGCAGACATAAATATATTCTAATTGAAAATTGATTAAAATTGTAATTTGTATTGGAAAATATTTAAGTGCAGCCGTAGTAGTACTGGGATTTGTCTTGAAAATACTAGGTTATACCGTAGGAACATTAATCATACCGCTAATTACTAATCGTATAGTAAAAATACTAGGTTTGACCGTAGTAAAACTAAATTTGCTGCTGAATTCTTACCTTGATGTAAAAATACTTACTTAAACCGTAGTAAAACTATATATGCTGCTTACTAATCATGCAATAAAATTTTATCTTTTGTAGTACGAATTCTATTTATGCTCCGGATTTCGATTATTTTATAAAAAGACAGCTGCATCAATGTGAAATGTTCAAATTAATGGAAATAATAATTAATGGATTAGTAATTAGTGGGATGATCAATATTCCTGTGGTATAACAGTATTTTTACAACAAATCCCAGTTTTACTACGGTTGTACTTAAATAGAAGTCATTTGTATTTCACTATTTGTTCAACTTATTAACATCAAAATTCCATATCTATACCTATTCAGAAATTGGTAGATTTTTGGGAATGTGTGTGTAAGTATAATCCTAAATACATAATGTATGTCATCGTATGAGTTTAATAAGAGAATTCAAAAACTTTCCCTGACTTATAATTTGTATAAAATAATTATGTATGTCAATGGGAGTCATAAAGAGTTGATAAAGAAAATTAAATATGAATTTAACATGGAGCGAATCATCGTTTGAAAGATGCGGCTCGCGGAGTGAAGGTCCGTAACGGTAAGTAGTGAGCATAGATTGGAATGCAGTAATTGAAGATGACGACGTAGTACGTAGATGCAGAGGTTCCTCCATTCATTCTCGAATCAATAGGCGTGAAAGTATTGGGATGGGAGATGATTGTGAATGATTTAGAATGTGGAGAGAGAAAGTTACCTCGAGACGAGCCAGGCCTCTCCCAAAGAATGCCAAAGCTCTGTTTCTTTAGAGGTCAGGCAGTTGTTGAGGAGTTCGATTGCCTCGCGGCAGAGTAGGGGCGAGACGACACGAGAGGCGAGTCCGGTCGCATGGGCATTCGTGGCCGCGTCGACGATCAAGGCCAACGGAGTGAAGAGGAAGTGGACGAGTTCGGGTGCGTTCGGATCATGGATGTGGGATTTGAGCCGGGCCTACACAATGGCAACCCATTAGCCCATCCCACAATCATATATTGTTTGAAAGACTTACGAGGAGGTTAAAAGAGAGTTTGAACTTCTGAAGGATGTCGACAAACTCGCGTTCCCGAGGTGGCCGTGCCCTCATTGACAAAAGTCCCTCGCCATGATCTTTCTTCTTGCTCTTCTTCGACCTACACAAACCATCCGCGTGAATCTCGAGTCTGGCCGGGAGAATATTGAAGGGAGCCGTCTGGTCCAGTTATTAAACTGGGAGAACTCAACTTACTTTCGACGTCTTTGGAGGTCCCTATAGGCCGCGGCTGCATATTGGAGGCGGGCGATGAAGCGCTCGATGTCATCAAAGCATCGATTCAATATAGAGACTTCTCTCTCGTACTTTCCTTCACTGCCCAGTGAGCTCGTATCATCCCGACTGTCTTCACCTGAAAAATCCCTTTTTCATATACG
This sequence comes from Neelides sp. FZ-2019, assembly GCA_009869795.1. NCBI lineage: Eukaryota > Metazoa > Arthropoda > Collembola > Neelipleona > Neelidae > Neelides > Neelides sp. FZ-2019. The sequence continues at coordinate 23,035 of VJMY01000615.1, read as the reverse complement.
CGGATTGGAAGCGGACCGAGTCCGACGCTATGTCAAGGTATGACTAATGATCAAACTTCCTTTCAAGAGTTATGGAGAGAGATCAAAGGGACGTTGAATTAATAGCGCCTTCCCTTCCTTGGCATAACTTCCACTTTCAATCATTGAGCCGGCTTGAGGTTGTAATGAATGATTCCCATGACCATTACGAATTCATAACAATAATATACTCATCATCTCTCACACCTTCCTCAAATGCCTCTTTAAACCCCTTAATAAAGTGATAAAGTTCCGACCGAGTCCTCAGCTTGTTGCTTATTCACCCGTTCGCATTCCTTTGCGATACTTACGTAAATCTCATCTTCCTTAATTCCCTAAATGCTCAAGAACCAGGTATGGTCCTAATCCACGAACCTGGGCTATTAATTTCTATGCTCGCAGTAGACTCGCTTCTGGTAGAAATTATTAGGAGTCGTGTAGAGGCCAGGAAAATTAAACACATTTTCCCTCCATTTCAATTAAGTCAAATGGAAAGGGCAAAGATTTGAAATAGTGAATAAGGCTCATTAGGGAAATTACATCGCCATCGTGTTTCCTCAACCCGCCCGGATACAGCAAGATAAGGGTAGGAGTCGTCGGGCGATGGCAGTAACGAGGGAAAGAGTCGTGGGTTCGCTGACAGGCCTGAGCTCATTCACCGTCCTCAATTATTCTATTCCACCATACCCTACATTTATTAAATCAAATATTGATATTTCTTCAGGCCTCACCATCCGCTTCTAATCGGAATAAATCATAGTCTCAGCCTAATTTATACACACGGCCCTTTGGCAAACACACATTATTTATTTATTCTATAAAACTTTGTCATTTTGCGGACATGAAATTGTTGACTCTTGAAAGTTAATATGTTAAATTAGAATCACTAAGTGAAAAATTAAATAGTGAAAAAGAATATTTATAAGATAAATAGAATATTTTTTTATATTAAATACGCCCTTTGTTTCGAAATGTGAAAGGGAAAATGGATAATATGTAAAAGGAAAAGGCATTATTTTGGGCGGTTTGAAAGTTTGAACCTTCAACCTTCCAGCTACTATCATATGACAAATGCATAGGCTCAGCTAGTGAAATATTTTTAGCGCTTGAGTCTCCAAGTATACACATGGTTATAAAAGGGTTTTAATTATAATACTTTAACTCCCAAATGATTTCACGGATTTGTCATTCCTCGAAAACTTATTTATCATTTATTAAATGATGAATTGGTCTCTCACAAAGTTCACTGATAAGACAGGAATGTTGGGAAAGAGAGTGAGTTTGTAAATGAAATTGTAAAAAATTATTACCGTCAACACGGAACATGGGAGGCTCAGGAGGTGGGTTGACTGGCGGTGGCGGAAGGCTCGTTTGACTCCCGTGTCTTTGACGGTTCGGTGGGAGACGGCCGGACAATGCGATCTTTACATCTTCAACCAAATCAGCGGCAGAAATGTTGAAGCACTGAAAGGAGACCAGGGTTATTTACATAAAGAGAATAATGATAAGTTGGAGATAACAATGATTGTGCGTTGGAACCCGAGTGTAGGCGAGTGTATTTAGAAATGCTTTCTCGTATCTGTCCTACAAGGGCACTTCACGAGAGGAAGAGCAAAGAGCCCAATAGCAAATATAATTAACCATACGATGATTGGTTTTCCAAGGTATATTGGATTTATATAATTCAACGCTCGACGCTCATGATGAGTTCATGAATGTTCTGATTATTGTTTAGGAAAAGGAGTAAAAGGAGGAGGACTAAAAGGAAATGGTTGAGTGGAGCGCGGATAAATTCTAATTTCATTTTGTGATCTGTACCTGGAAAATGTGCATCTCCACGGGATTGACAATGAAAGCAAAGATGTTATTGTAAAGTTCTCCTGGATTCGAGTTTGTGAAAGCCGTTGGATCTCGAATGAGCTGAAGCGGAAATCGTTCCATTTCGTCCTAAAAATACCATTTTCACATAAAATGATAATTCAGATAAGTAGAAATATAAGTGGCATAAAACAATTGAAACGTTGTTAATTAAATATTTTTAAGCGTTAAAAAGAGAACATTTCTTCTTATGTTTATACCCCGTTTTCAAAATCTACGATGACAATGTATCGGTGCTCCAAGCGAATTCGCATTTTTTGACTCCAAATTCCAAAACCGTTCTTCTCCATATGAAGGAGACGCCGCATTCCGTCAGCCGGAAAGGAGAGCTCTTCGGACAGCCCGAAAGTGGCGAGATGTTCAACGTCGTACATGTTCCCATGAGACCCTCCCACGTTCTCGTCCATTTCAAAAAGACGAATATCCCTCGTCTGAAAGACAAATTTTAAACTGGGTATTCTAATCGTGTTTATCGATCCCTATAACACGAGCTATTTATAACCGGAAACAATGTATGAGAAACGTATTTTTCCTGTAAATACGTACTCATACATTTATGAATTGAATTTTTATATGAGATTTAAAATTAAGGGCTAAAACGTGAAGTTCATTTTTATGCTTTAAAAATAGTGAATAATGTTAATTTTGTCAGAAACTCTACTGCTACATGGACCAGTTATATAACTCGGTTTAGCTGTGACAATTCAGAAAAACCTTTGATGGCCTCTCAATTATCAATCTGGTATACATTAGTGTATACGCTTGTGCCTAAAATGCAAATACCCGGGAACCGGAAACGCCGGTCCAGAATGCAAGATAACGTTTTGTTTCTATATAGAAACCTTCCTCACCTCCCCAGACTTTATTTTTATTCTTTCCAGCAGGTATAACTTATAAACTGAATATTTAAACGTGGTAAATTTTTATGTTCATTTCATATTGTGTAACTTATTTTTAGTGAGATATAAATTTGAAGTAATAAAATATAACAAAAAGGGAACATTTAAATGTTTATTGGAAATTAAAGTAAACATGAAGACAAATTTAAAATTAGTTAAAAATTTAAAAAAGTGAATATTCCGGTTGAGAAAATTAGGACACTTGTAGGAAACATATGTCATGAAGTCATGAACATAATGGAAAAGAAAAATATAAAAAACGAGTCGAGTCTCGAATGCCGACTTTAAATGGCAGCGGAGTAAGAGCTGGCATGTAAATTGTAGAATTTTCATTAAATGCAAATATTTAAATTGTCAGTATGTATTAGCATAGATGAATACGATGATTTTAATGACTATGGAGGAAGGGTGAAATAATGAGAAATCGAAAAGCCACATTACCAGAGAGTTGATCAATTGAAGTTATTATTAAAAGAAGCGTTTTTCTCAGTTACAGGTTAATGAATAATTAACTATGTGAACAAGGTGTACTCGTCGGTATGATCGTATGATGGCTGCGACGGAACTCGAACTGATGGTTCTGTCTCATCTCGCGGCGTGGCCCGTGAGGGGAACAATCACCTTGTGGGAGGCAGGGGGAATCTTACAGGTAAAGAGGGAGACACTTCCATTCACCTCCAATTACCAATTCAATTACACATATAACAATGAGAAAAGAAAGCCAATCCAATCAGCATATACTCATGGTCTTCATATTCAAAGGGAGTCTTGCGTCGACATTTGGCAAACTTAAACCTCTGAAAATGTTTACAATTGGAAAACAGTAATATCTGGAGATTTGAATGTTCGAAACTGAGCACAACATCAAACTATTTTCTTGATCTTAATGCCTAATAATACATCTTATCTTTATGATTCATTCATATGCATATGGGAGAACTATTGGGGCAATTTGACTCGATTGATTTTTAATAACATACCACTAACAACGAGACCATACATAAATCATTAAAGTGTATTCATACACGTATTCATTGTATTCACTCAAAAATTATACGACGTATTTAAACGTAATTAATTATAGTATTCGTTAACTACGTAAAAGTGAGTTTTTTTTTGATACAATAATGTAATAATTTAGGTGTTATTTTAATTGTTTTTATTTAACCGACACAAACAAAATTCAAGTGATAATATGAGTTAAATGTTACATAATAACATGTTGTAGATCCTCATAAGTATGTATACTTATTTATTACTTTGGAATGTCTCTTACTTATTACTTATTTTATATCAAATTATTACTAATAAATGGCACATACTAATTAAAGCCCTAAATAACAATTCTCGTACAATTATGTTAAATCATAATTGCAGACGTATGCTATGCTCACATACCAATTTTATTTACTATTACATAAGTATTCTAACTTGCAATTCTTATTTACTATTCTAATACTTATGTTTATATTTCCGCCGCTACGGTGTGTCTACTACAGACATACAGAGAGTAAATACATATTATATCAATTGCTTTGTGCACTAATTACATGGCTTATAAGTATAAATAGTGTAAGTGAAATATAAGTAAAAGACTCATTGGCCTAGGATCATAGAGTAATTATTCATTCTAATAATGCTAATAAGTGGAACAAGGGAGTAATTCCCTCACAAACTTGGTGGTTCTATGTGCGAATGATGATGTGGATGTGGAATCTCCCTGGAGAGTCCAGGGCGATGAGAAAATAAGAGAAATGGGACGAGTTTCTCTAAATGTATTAAAAGCTTTTTCTCTTCTTTACACTTCCTATGAGGACTAACAATAAGTTTTAATAAAAGATAAAATTGGGGATTAAAATTGACTGCCTGGGAACTTCACACTCTGTTCATTTACAGTTACTTCGAGGCTCAAGGAATTGACATGATGCAATGAAGGAAATGGCGACGCTTAGGCTCAGAATCCCCAGGTTCCTATAGGTCTTCGGTTCAAAGAGTGAAATCCCAGAATTGCATTGGTTTTCGTTACAGCAGGACTTCTCGAAGGCTCCCATGTCTATAGACCAAAAAATCTCTATTAAAGGCCCGTATAACTTCCATACTTGCCCTTTTTGAGATACCAAGGAATAAGGAAAGGCAAATGCCATGACTTTTTTAGTAGTCATATACCTATACTCAATTGATATATTGCTCCTTTTATATGGATACCTTTATGCTCATACCTAACTTTTTATGTCCTCGTACTCGAACAGATGTGTATTAGAGAAGGCACTTGAGAAAAGGCGGAGGTTTTCGAACGTCTGTCTATCGAGGACCTTATTAAATATTTCTTTCCCCCCATTTCATGTGTGAAATTGAGCCAATTAAGGCAACTTGTTCTTGTTAGAGCCATTTGTTCCCCATTATCCAATCATGAGATTAAAGAAGAATGTCTATAAGTATAAACTGTCGCTAGAACTCCCTATTCCAAATGTTGGAGAGAATTAAATAGTCATTATCTCATTTTGGTTCAAATTAAATTAGCAGCAGAACAAAAGAAAGCTTTCCTGGAAGTAATAATAAATTAATGAAATTTTGCAGATCTTTTAATTTCCTCAGCATGCAATTTATTTAAATTGTATTATATGTTCACTTATTCTTCGACAACCAAGAAAATTTTAATATAGTGAAAAGGCTAATGAATGATTATAACTACAATATTAAGATATGTAACCACTACAGCAAATCACTATCAAGGAACTAAAAATGAGAAAGTTTAACTTGATTTCTTTGAAGAATTTGTATTAAAAATTTATAATAAGTAAAATGATTAAATATTTATAAAGTTCCTGCATGGTTTAGATTAGGTTACAATGTTTAAAGCCATTTATAAGTTTGAGGAATTGAGAGAGTCTTTGACTTTGAGTAAATGAGGATTTGTGTGAAAGAAGCGTGAGAGGAGTTGAAAATTGTGAGACAAAAGAATGAATCTGTTGGGTTCGGTAGAGATTCGGGATCGATTCGCACATTTCATTGAGCCATGTCTCTCGAAAGACCATCCTGTTCGTCACGGGTAGTGCGAGGAGTTTTATCTGGGAAATGGATTTATGATTTTCTCAACGGAGAACCCTCGAGCCTCCAAGGCTTCTTAAATGGAATCATTAAGAAAATAATATATATGTACGGCTGGGGTTGAGGAATGGAGAAGGCATAGGTCCTTGTGTTCCAAGACCCGTCCCCACAAAGGGAGAACTTGGCAAATAAATCCATTAAATAAATATTGATTCTTGGGTCCTGGGCTTGGGAGTCATGAGCCAGAGATTCCTCCCCAAACGGCTCTCGGGATGAATCTCGAGGAAGTTGGATAAATAAGCTCACTTTTCTCTTCGCAATTCGTCTCACAACCGTACACGACGGAGGCGAGTCCTATGTACTTGACGCAGTGAGTGGATTGAGAGGGACATTCCTTCAGGTGAGTCTTGTTAAAGTCCCGACACGGCGTCACAGAGCTTTGGATCCAAGTCCCGCACTGGTAACACATTAGTGAGCTCGCCAACCCAACACCTACAAAAGACAAACAAAATGCTCATGAAACAACACGCTTAAATACATCTATGAGCCAGCTCAAGATCCTAACATCTTTTCAATAGCTCTCAACCAAACATCTCCTCGTTCAGGAATGTGAACAAGTACATTTGTACGCCCAAGAATCCAATGGTTATACAATACATGTATAATACCTACCACTAGGTTTATATATGAAAAAATCTCCTGTCTGAATGATAAGTGTTACTCTGGGAGGAACTTATGCCCTTCACTCACCCCTTTCATCTTCCTTCAAAACCAACGATAGAATTTCTTCTCTTTTAATTTCCCCTTGTCAGAATCCAGAATTCACTCGAGTAGAAAAGATAGTACCTTCAATAACTACTTCACGTGTTTAAGATTCTCAATTGTCCTATTCAAGAATTTCAAGCCTTTCAAGTCTTCAAATATTTCTTATGCTATTTGAAGTTTAGTCTCAAAAGTTTTACATTATATGAGCATTTGTAGCCAGTAAATACTCGTATCTGTATGTATGAGACGTATGGGAATTAGGGAAAAGTTTTGGTCCTCGTACTTTCACTTGCTTTCACCCTATACATTATCTATGGGAATCTGAGGGAGGGGGGAAGAGGAGTTGAATATGCATGCATTTGAATAAAGAGAGATTTGAAGCCATTGGATGCGGTCGAGAATATAGCCAGACTCAGCATATCGCCCATTAGGCCTAACGCCCTGTCTCGTCCATTATGACAAATTTCTGTCCTCATTTCCATGCTAATGATCATGGGAGGAGAGACTGGATAGGAAATGGAAGTGAAGAGAAGGATAACGAAGCGAGGAGAATTGAGATGCAAGGATAGGTCGCTTTCAAAACTACACCGCTCTGGCTTTCAATTAAAACCTAAGCTCATTCTCGACTCCCCTCATCTTGCTCTCCAAAGAAGTTTAAAATTCCCCACGCATGTGAGCTAATTGAAGGCAGAGAAACGAAGATCTTAAGAATAAATGTAAAGACTGGATTTATAATTAGAAGATTTATCAAGTATACGATCTTAATTTTCAAACTTTCTTCCTGGAATTAGATGACTCGGTTCGAACCTCACCTCCTCGCGTAGAGGTGAAAAAGTTTCAATGAGAGGAAATGATCTCCTACAAACTTTCCTAATATTCTCAACCTCGTTCCACCCGACCTGAATCTTCTTTAATTCCCTTCATTATTTACATATTTTAGAGTTGTTTATTAGAACTACATACTACAGCAACCTAAATAAAAGTAGATTCGCATCAAAATCATAACATATGTATTTAATACAAAACTACAATGTATGACTCTCCAAGGTATATTATTAAACTTTATCGTATTTACAGAAAAAGTTCAAATTATTCCATGCCTTTCATGCCATTATATTGTATATTAAAGTCATATTTTACATCAAGGATTTTAATGCAATTATACACATTAGTATCTAATAATAAAATCAGAAAAATTATGAAAGAAATTTATATTTTTTATGTTTAGTTAGGTATATCGTCTATTAAATGTCAGTAAATTTGGACATGAGTATATTTATAAATGCAAATGGTCATAAATGATAATTAACATTACTTGGAATATTAAGTATTTATAATAAATTTTTGCTTTATATGCATATCACAGAAGAACAAAAACTCAGCAGTCTCTAATGTTTTTTTAATCTGCGTGTTCTTTTGTCCCTCATTATATTTGTAATTGATGTGAAGAAAAATCTTGATTTCTTGGTATGGTCGACTCAAATAAAGAGAAAGAACATTTGGGGATCGATGAATGGTCATTTTCTTTCTCAAACTCCAAGTGATGGGAAGGAGAAAAGAGTGAGTTGATGATGAGGGTCCGTTTCCTCTTCAACCGGAACTCGGACCAACTGCTCTCATTCCCACCATCATCGATTCCAGTTTCTCAATAGAGATATTTGAATCATAGTTCCATACACCGCAGCTCATTTCTCTTCAAATGACACCTGTCACGTAGAGAACGAGAGTCAGAAGGGAGTAATTGGAAATTAAAGAGGAGAATTAACATCATCCTTTTCTCATTTCATTTTTCTTTCACCTCAATCCACTTTTGACTTCCGACAATTTAATCAAATTGAATGCTGCTCTTTGTAGTTGGAGGAAATCAATATGATTTTTTATTTATTTACATTGGAAAGGAGTAACTAAAGCTTCTTTTAAGGATATTTCTACATCTGCCAATACATTTTTGTATATAGAATTTAAATTCACCCAACATTTAAAATATAAATAGATACCTAGACCTACACTAGGCAAATAGTTGGAAAGAGTAGGTACCTACGGGTACAATGTTAGAAAACACTAGGTATTTCATCAAAATATTTATATGCTTATGTTAGGTCATGTTATTGTACTACATATAATGTCGAAATATATTATATTTCATATCATATTACTTAAATAAAAAAGACAACTAGGAGAAAATAGATTTTTGGATGATTCATCATTTCCTTTTCTATAGAAGAATGGGAATGGAAAGTAAGTGTTATTGTTAAAGTGAATGGAAGTGTGAATGAGCCTCATTCATATTTACAGTTATTGTGGAGAATCTCTTCGAAATGAGAGAAGAGTTAAAGGGTTAAATCACCATAAATCATAATGAATAGTTCGCATACATCATACTTCGCATTATATTCCTATACCTTCTGAAGAACTATTCAATTAAAGGGGCATATATCCTTCAAACGGCCATCAACATTAATCGCTTAGTGAAATGTGCCTTAAAAGAAGATCCATTTGTAAACAGAGACAATTCCATTGCCCCATGCCCTCTTCATCTTTCAAATTTTGAATAAACAAATTGACTGACTAATAATGAGAGAAGTTTCTCTATAAGTTGCTTATCACTTTATCAGCAATTTAATTGAAGGATCCAGTCATTTCTCTATCAATTTTAAAAATTCTTTGTTCTCTTGACAATACAATGTGTACATTTGTATTTTGTAACTAACAATAAACCTGATTTGAAATAAAAAATTATTTAATTAAATTATGCTTGCAATAATAACAATTTTTAAAGGGACTATAGATATTCATTGAAATTATTCTATTAATAATATTAATACCATTTAATTCAATCAACAAATTTAATTTATATAAATAAAGGTGAGATGAGAAGAATGTTAATTGGAATCTCTGTATATTTGTTGTTTGTGAAAGGAAAAAGAATTTCTGTGATTGAGCGAATCGAAGAAATTTTTTCTCGAGATGAAAACGCAATAAATTCGTTTAGCTGTTGGGAATAGTGGAAGTTTATTGGGTTACCTCGTCCATTGGAAGAAAAATAAAGGTTTTATTGTGAGCGATGGGATTAGATGTTGAGTCTACCGATGGGGATAAGAGGTGATGGTGGAGGATCGGACTGTCTCCAATTCAAGCTCCGAATCCCCCACCGCACGTTTAAACTCACCCTTAATCGATCAAAAGGGAGCTTTGAAGGGTGTAGTTTTAAAAACCAAGTTTTGAGCGCGAGGGGAAATCCAACTTATCTGGGAACGTCACAACATTCAATAAATGAAATGCTCCTCTTGGGGAATGAAGAAAATGCTCATTTCCAGAGATTCCCTCTCTGCCTTATTGCTGAAAACATTGAGAACTACGAGGTAATACCATGAATTCATAATATATGACAGGGAATTCTCCCACTAATCTTCTTTACACTCCTCTCAACCTCAGATTATGAATTATTTCTCTCAATGAGACACATTGAAATTTTGGACCTTTTTAGGCTTCTTGTCAACACGAAGAATGTTAGCATTCAAACTTCAAAATAGAGTAAATTGTTTTTAGCCTTTGTTGGGTAAACAAAAGATTTGGATCTCTTGAATTCTCCTATTTCTTTGAATTCATTATTTAATATAGCAAGCAAAATATTTATTAGTTTTTAAAGGGCATACATACTTTCCTTTTTAATAATGCATGCAAACCCGCTTGGGATATTTGAAGAAGAAAAGATGAAAGAATCTTATTCATACAAAGATTAAAGTTTCAAGAAAATATATTTTTAATAGAAAAAAGTAAATATAAAGAGAACTTAATACATCTTATATATTTCTACATATGGATATATTTCTGGATTAAAATCTTTCTAAAATGGATTTTTAATGAAGAAAATATTTTTAATGATTTATTTCATTCATCGGAGCGGTTTTTCTGGAATAAATTTCCTTGAAATGAATGACATCTCATTTCAAAGGGTTGTATGGTCGTTTGGTAGTTATTTAGGTAGAGAAATAAAGTAGGTAGAAGAATGAGCGAATCACATGAGGTGATTTCAAAAGAACCCATTTTAACGACATTTTTTGGCTCGAGACGGATAAAATATTTTAACCTTGATGTTGGGTAAATAAAACATTTGCTTTTGGTTAATGTCCCTCTCCCATATAATGGTGTTGGGGGAGGCTGAGGGGGAAGGGAAAATCTCCCTCTTAAATCTCTTTTTTTATCAAAATGAAGGCTTATGAAAGGAGATGTGAGTATATATAAAGTTTCATACTTTTCGACTTGGACTTTGGAGAAAGTCTGGAGAAACTAATCTTCTCCATCCGACTTCATTTTTTCTTTTCTGAGACCTCAGACCCGAATTTAGAATTTTTACTTTATCAACTTATTATTAAGGACTAGAAGTTTTCCTCGAGTGTCTTTTAACAAATTTGATTCATATTTAATCACTTCTACTTAAAAACTTTCCCATCGTAAACAAGATATAAATTTCTTCCTAGAAACCGATCAAATTTAAACTCAAATGCTAGCATTAAAAGTTTATTAAAAGTTGAATGAGGGGATATATGACATTTTTATTGGGAATCTCGAGATTCATTGAAAGAGTAATCTATGGTGGTAGCAGGAGATTAGAGCCCTTATTTTGAAGAAAGATGAGGTCTTTTTTCTTCTTGAGCCTTTCTTAATGAAAAGGAAGAGATTCTTTTAATTCCAGGCCTTCGTAGCATTGCGGAGAAGGAATTCGAATTGTATCAGGAGCGAGGTGATGAGAATATGAAAAAAGTAAATTGGAATTAGAGGGCGGGAAGGCGAAGAAGTGCGGATTGAGGAATTAGAAAGACTCTCTCTACTTCCTGCCTATTGTGTTTAGAAATTTAATCATTTTCCCTGTCAATTTGCTCCCTTCTGCTCCAACTCCTTATTTATCTACGAGGAAGAAAAGGAAAGAAATGAATGGAAGACTTCTCCTTCCTCTCCACTCAATCGAATATCTTGATTTGGCTTTTGAACTCCCTTTACTCCTTTCTCCCTTTAAAAGAAGACTCAATAGACTCGCATAGATTCCACGAAGAGGAGAGTGACGTTGAGGGAAAAAGGAGGAGATCATTGAGGAATAAATAAAAGTTCCCCAAACTTTTATTCCTCTCCGCTTCTGATGGGGAAAAAGTAATCTTATACTTTCTTCCTCCTTTTTTAAACCTCCTCCAACCCCTAAACTCGTCAAGAGGATCAAGTTTAATAGAAATCGGCAAATTGGATATTTGATCAACTACACTAACTTTTTTTCTTTCTCAGACCCTCCTTGAGCAGAATAGCTGAGTAAACTTTATTTACCATCTTCCTCTCTGCCCACTATGATATGGGATTGGGCGTCTTCAAGAGATCGGAAAATCTCAGTCAATGCTTCTTCCCCCTTCACTAAATGCATCTAAACAAGTTAAAGTCCTTCTCAAGAAATGAGGATCAATTTAACTTTAACTTATGGATACTTTTGAGAAATAAAACCACTTTTGCTATTAAAAAAATCTCTTTGCTTGGTTTCATCAAAACTTTTTTTTACAAGCAACAAATGTGTTGCTTTTATACATTTGGTAAAAGATTATCTCATCCTTGAATATATGTAAATACGTTATAATGCAAGTAAGTATGAATGCATGGATAGTATACTTATATAGTATTAATTTGAATCTCAAATGGCGCATGAATTATATCACATTTAATCTCTTTTTTATTTCATCTGAAAGCTCCCGTAAAAAGAAAATTGTTTTTCCTTTCCACTGCATAAATCTTTAAACGCACGAAATTATATAGCCAACAATAAATATTAACGTTTCTAACCATTTTCATATTTTCTCTTGGAATTTCAATTTACAGCTTTTCTCAATTCTGATCGAACTTTCCTTCAACGCAACTGGCATTGAGTTGTGAATAGGGAGTTTGAGCTTTTTCTTTACGAGCCAACTGGGTTGAGAAGAGCATCTCTTTCCTCTTTGTCTCTTCAAGTCTTCCTCAACGGTTCATCGAGTCGTGGGATTATTCCTCAACTTTCCTTCAATCTCTCCCCAGGTCTTTTATATGGACACGTAATAAATTGAATTGAAACACATATTCCTCAAATGTTCAACCCTTCTTTACAAAAAAGACTTTTGGTCCCTCCGACTAGTATTTCACACATCTATTTTAGGAGGTATAGTATACCCATGTCCTTTATTTTTTAGTACAATACACAATTGTGAGAGATACACAATACACAAGGGCTTTTATAGGATAAAATTGAAAAAATTGTTACTTTTAAAGTTACTATTATTCCCCTAAAATTTAATTTAATGTTTGTTATTTATATTGTAGGTATATGATCTTTTACTATCTAAGTGATATAGAGAATTCTTAATTGAAATGAAAACTTTCAAGGGATGAGACTATATTAAATATACCTACTATTGTACCTATATATAAGTTGCTCTCTTCAATTACAAAATTCAATGAAACTTAAGAGAAAGATTACTATATAGGTTAATACAAGGTGAGTCAAAAGTCGTGCTCTGCGTTTGATCTTAAATATCTTAAAGACTACTGAACTAATTTTGTTAAAAATTGACTACAACACTCTTTATTAATCCAAAATATTATCCATAAAGTTTAATGATGAATTTGAGCCCCTTTCGCTTCCCATCTCTGCAATCTTCCTTGCAAGCATTTTTTTCGTCGAGATGTGTCAAAATGCCTGCAGAGCGGTGGAGGGAAGATTGCAGAGTTGCATCAAAGCGAACGTGGCTCAAATTCATCATTAATCTTTATGGATAATATTTTAGATTAATAAAGAGTGTTGTAGTCAATTTTGAACAAAATTGGTTCAGTAGTCTTTAAGATATTTAAGATCAAAAGCAGAGCACGACTTTTGACTCACCTATAAGAATTCAAGAACCGTGTAATAAATGCTTTTGTACGTTATTATATAGCGTTCAACATAGTTGTTTGTATTTAAGAGCATGTTATTCGAGTGATGTAACTCTATTTTTCTACTGTTATACGAAGAATGTACAAAATCTCCGTTGTTCTATCTGCAAGCGTGGGTTTAAGAAGAGCCCGAGAAAGGTAAATAAATGAAAAAGTTTGTAAAAGGAAAAAGCCTTAACAAATAACAATCTTTTTTCATTCATTCTTCCTCTTCACAGTACTTCCCTTTACCTCTAAGGACAAGATCGTACATTCTATCTAGATCAACTCCGTGAGTATAAAATGAAAAGAAAGGTTTGTATATTCGTCGTTCTATGTACGTCCCAGTTTCAAAGAGAAATCATAAAATTTTCAACGAACTTTATTTTTTAAAATTACAACTCTCCAAAGAACAAATGAAAAATAGAAAAGTTTTTCAATAAAATATTTTGAATTTGTTTTTTCTCTTTCATAATTTGTTAACGATTAAATGACAAAATTTTATTTCATGTTAAGTCTAAATAGCTAATAAATGATAAAACATAATATAATATATGAACAAAATGATTTCCTTGAATTTAGCAAAAATATTGAACACTTCCTAGAATTCCTTGGAGGAAAATTAATAATTCTAAGTTTCTGCGAATTTTGTTCAAAAGATTTTATTCAAATCTAATTCAAAGGAAATCGAATTAAAAAAGATCGATCAAACTCTAAAATTTTGACTAACCCTTCTTTTCGTGTACATTGATTTATAAATCCTTATTTGATAATTCAAAAGTGAAATATTTGGTATGTCATTTGATCTCTTGAGGATCCAACTTTCATTGAAGCATTACACCAACAATATGAATGTCTACATTTAAAGTCGAGGTTGAAATAGGAATTAAATATAAAAAGCAGAAAGCGGAGAGTTGTCAAGCAAGTTGGTTGATTCTCAAAGTCGGGGTAATGAGGAAACTTTTTCCGACTTCCCAAGAAGTTTATTCTACTACCAATTGCTACGCGGGGTTTACACAGTCACACATACATTTAAGTAGATACATATTTCTACTTGTTAATACCAAAAGGGTACAAAAGCACGGATGGATGAGTTTCACCGTATAATTTCTTATCAAGTTTAATAAAAATTTTCTCTATTTTTGAGTCTATGTTAAAAAAAACTTGTAAAATTTGAGCAAAGTTTGCTATCAAAACCTCTCAAAAATACTTGGAAAGTGGGTATTTCTTTCCATTTACCTTAAATGTAATGTATTGTTGCAATCAATTTAGGAATTTTAGAAGAATGCTTTATAGTATGAGCGTGTGTTTTCTGAAACTTTCCAAGAATTTTAATTGAAGATGCTATAAAGAAAAACATTCTTACTTCGTCATTTCATCTCTACTTGGTTGTTATAATAGATCTTAGTCAAAGATGATGAATATTTTGGGTAAAATGGTAAGAAGAGCTGGGCGAGTGATTTAATTAAATCTCATATTCGCCGTATAATGAAGAAATTGGTTCGTTAGGTTGATTAGTTGAGAGAGTTAAAAGTTTGGACTTACCAGCTAAGAAGAGGAAGAAAGTGGAGGTATACATTCTCCTTGTAGTTTCGCTTAGGCTCTTATTCCCTAGAAGTGGGAAGGTGAGGCTTGAGGGGCCACTTCGGCTACGCTTGCCAAGAATAGGATTATATGGAACTCCGAACACTCCGATTCTCTCCCGCCAACTAAACGCATCTCGAAGGGAAGTATAAGGTTTTCTCCTCGACTCTCGAGACCCTGGATCGATCGCTCCTGCCTTTTACCATCCCCTACGCTCCGCCCTACAAATGGAAATTTATATTTACTACTACAAATATTCTGGGGTACGCTTGGAGAAACTTCTATAGAAGATATCTATGGTTCTACAAATTATTTTTTGAACTTAATTAGTTCGAATCTTTTAAATACAATGTGACTGCCTTTTACTGACTTTTTGCCCCGACTGCATTTATCTACAAGACTTTTAAAGGTATATATACTTAAGCTAGGAACAAAACCTGAAAATGGTCATTGGCAATTTAAAACGTTTGATTTGCCAAAACATGAATATGTATACACATCAAAATTTGAAGGGTTGTGTCAAAACAATTTTTTAGCGATTTTCAATTCTCTTCTTTTGATTAATGATAAATATGAAGTTTTGAATTTCCTCAACTACATCGCCTTTCGAGAGAAAAGTTGAAGAATTTGTATTTCTCTCATCGCCAGTAGCCGAGGATTTGAAAACGTACACTCTTTCTATACCAATTTTCCTTTCACTACCAATTCCCTTTTGCACATGAAGTGGAAATTATTAAATAAACGGCAATATGTATTCTTATCTCGATTGTTGCTACGCTTCTCATCTCAAATTTTATGTTCGTCCATTTCAATATAATAGAAATTCCTAACGAACATGCTTTTATATAAATACATTATAAATATAGATACATATATTAAGATACCTATACCTACTATATTATATATAATATACATTTGAAGATGTTAATTTTCTTTAGTTCTTTCACTGATTTCTTTAAATTAAAAAATAAAAAAAACTTTATTTTAATATTATAGCTTTTAGCGGTAACTTTCCTTCGTTTTTCTTTTAATGAAATCCAAAAAATGTGGTCACAATGTGAACTTTGTCCGTTGAGAGCCTTATTTTTATTAAATTTTGGAGAGAAACGAAATCTTGGGTTATTCCATTCTTCCAGCATGACCACGATACACTTTCGGAAATATAAAATAGAAGAATTGAGTGTTGGTGTTGAGTTAGAAATGAGAAAATAGAGAAGAAGTGTCATGACACGCTGTCGCCTTCCTTCACATCTATACCTACTTTTCATTTCATCATACAACAATTTTACAAGTTTCACTTTATTTTTCTTTAGCAAAACCGGCCTTGACAATTTATTAATTTTCACGACAGGGAACTCCCTCACAAACTACAAACTTTAACAAAATAATTTCAATTTCTCTTTAATGAAAATTGTAATGGCAAAAACTTTTAATGAAAACAATTGTCTCGTGCTATTTCTAGAGCCACAACTTTCTATATAGAATAATAAAGAGAAATAATTAAAAATTCGTTCAACTTTATAAGAAATCATCAAAACGATTATTATAAATCTTTATGCTAAATACGATTCCAAGCTTAAGGATATTGTAATTGGTATGCATAACCAAATATGACCGAAAAACAAATATTTCAAGAAACGTGCATTGTATATATTTAATGTAATAGTTTGAGGGACCCCAAGGAAATTCTCTCAAATGGAAGTGTTGGTAAATCGGGTGTGGATGTAAAATAAAAATTATAAAATGGTTTATATGCTCTCTCGGACTATGAGGAAGCGAAATAAAATAAGCTGAGAACCGCAAGCGTTAAAACCCCCTCCGTATTCAAGTCAAGTAGAGAAGATGTAGTTAATGTTGATGTAAGGGGACGGGTCATAAAACATGTACTTATTCCCATTTCACTCCGAAATAGGATGAAGGAGAAAGTAGTGGAGTAAGTGAAGGAGATGGAATCGCAATCACCTGCCAAACGGATTTAACATCATGGACGGCTATTTCTCAAAACTCATTTTCTCACTTATTCCTTTATGGCCTTTCCTCACTCACACTTCATAAACCAGCTGCAAGTCAATTAAAGATTTTACAATTACAATGTTTTATTTTTCTTTATTCATTTAAAAATTGATTCTTTTTCACTTTTACTCTGAAGGAAATAGTTAGAAATAGAAAATTAAAAAAAGTAGGATGCGATCATGCGATTTTCAAAAACTAAATCCTATTGTAACAAAAGATACTACCAAAAGATAAATGTTTGTGGGTAGAAAGTATTAAAGAGTACCTAGTATAAAATATAAATATATAATGATAAATGAGAGCTCAAGAGTATTAAAGTAGATACCACCCCGTGATTTTCACATACCACAACAAGGAATTTATCGCTTAAATTTATGATAAGTTCATTTTACATATGATATAAACATTAAAGCCTTAAACTAAACAATAATATTTACTGAAAAATTTACAATTTCTAAAACATTGTATCCAAAAAATATTAATACTATTTATAACTATAAAATTAACAATAAAAAAGAACCTTTTATTTTATTTAATAAAGAATCTTTAATATTAGGTATGTTGAAGTAATTTATTTATTTAATAAGTGTCTACAACTTTATTTATAATAAAGTAAATTGTATATTGAAGATTATCAGAATAATAGAATTGATTGTAACAATTAATTGATAGAGCTAATACTATCTGTATAGGTACTAAATATTTATGTTCATTTCATGGGGATAATAAAAATCCCCCTATAGTAGGTACATATACTTATACAATACTTGCTTTAAATATCATACGCAAAATGCATTTGAATCTCAAATATTTCATATGGAAATATTCTATATCTCTATTCAAATATCTAAAGGTAGGTACTTCTCTTGTACAATTCATCATTAACACCTTTATAATAAGGATAAGAAAACTATAAAATGTCTACGTACATATTCCTAAGCAGTATGATTTAATATTAAAAGGAAATTGTTAATTTCACATACTGCATCTATAGACATACATTTCCATTGGAAAAATTATGTTGAGAGCTTTTGCTGAAATGATTCAAGATGATAAACAATTTATTAAGTATATCAATGTGTCAATATATTGGAAGGCTACGTGTGCGCTACATTTCAATGAGGGGACTACCTGTATTGTAAAATTGGTTCAAGAATCATTAACCAAGATATCCAAGTGGAAAGGGTGGAGCGTTAAAGTAGTTTGGTATGGCAGCTGTAGATTTGACAGGAACAGAAGTCGTGACGTAGGTCGTCACTTTTGTTGGTACGACTCTCGTTGAGAAGAGCGTCGTTTGCGTTGGCTTGGCTCCGAAAAGAATCCTAAGTGTCTTTGATTCAATGATTGTCGTCACGGTATTGATGACAATTGGATGCGAGGTGACTTCAAAGAGAGGCTGATTTGGAAGAAGATTCGGAGGAGGGAAAAAACCTGCTCCTGGAGTTGGCACATTTGAATTCGAATTTTTAAAGTACTGAATGAAAGATATTTGCTCAGGGGTTAGACCAACTAAGTTCCCAGCAACTGAGGAATCCTTTTCTTTCACTTCCTCCACTTTCTTTGGACTTTTTAATACTGCTAAGGTTTTTTCATCCATTGTGCTTGGATCGAAGTCGGAGCCAACAGAAGTAAGTTCCTAAAGTCATTGGGATCGAGTTAATTTCAATATAAAATGAAATTATTCAAATAAATCTTTGAAATTTACATCAGGCGGGGCAAGAATGTGTTGGTAATTCGCTTCATTTTCGTCCGAATCAGCTTCTGAAGAGAGGAGCTGCTCTCGATGTTCCGAACCAGCCTCCTGTTAATCAAGAAAATTTAAGAAAACATTCTTTATAATATACTCATATTGCAAGTAGTTGAGAGAAACCTGGAGGGCAGTGTTAAACTCTCGAAGCGACTTGGTTGGAACAAATTGGTAGAGTTCGAACGGAGGAATGGTCTTGTGAGCAGTTACAAGCCTTGTGATAAAATATGATTGTGTGAGTGTGTACATTGTCGTTTCTCCTTCATATAACACTGGAAGAATACTGGTTTTCAACATGAGCTGGAACAAACGAATAAATTAAGATTTAAATAAATATCTTCTGATAATGGATTTATTATAGGTACTATTCATATTGGAATTCGTTTCAACCTGAGTAGTACTAAATGTTTGAGTAACAGTTTCTAATGGCGGTGTGGACATATCTCCTCCAAGAGCGATAACCGGAAGTGTAGCCACGTCATTTGAACCTTCGAGAATCCTCTCATATGGGGCTTTGGTTGCTAAGATATTTTCAAGACTCGCCTCTTGATGAGCCACGCTCGTCGGCTTGATGTGTTCTTTTGTTAATGTCTTGGTGAGGGTGATATAACGAGTGTTTTTGACGTTGCCTGCTTGAAATACATAGGGCGAACGGATTGTGGCAATTTCAAGAAACTTTTCTAAATCGGAAAATTCCGTTGGAGTCACCGTAGCGACTCTAAGAGTTTGAGGAAGAAGCTCGGCTTCACCGTCTTGGACCAATTCGTTACTCTCCGTCCGACTCTCTTCTAATGTTTGAATTTCTCCTGGAGAGGATTCCGGATAACTGTTGTAGTACACAGGGCCTTGAGGAATTTCTCTTTTTTCATTTCCTAATTGGGCTTGACTTTGAGGAGCGCCAAGGAGTTCTTCTTCTTCGGTTTTAATTATGTTTACTTTCGGTTTAGGCGATGGCTTGTATCTCCATCGCCCTGTTGGCCTGTTGAGCTTAAACCTGTAGATTGACGTTGAGCTACTTGGTTGAATGTATTGTTTGACAGAACTTCCAAAACTTCTTGATTTGAATGTGGTGGGTGTTTCGGAACTTGACTTTCCGACGCTTCGCGTTCGAGCACCTCCAGAGTTGAAGCGTCTGGTCGGTGTCGCTGATATGACGCTGCTATAAGCGCTAGTGGTACTTTGATTCTCTTCATTGCTTTGCTTACTCGAGGGTCTTCTTGACCTGAAACGACCTGAGGATCGGCGGCTATTTGAATCCTCGCCAACCGGCTCAAACGATTGTTTAGATTCTCCCAATTCATTCGATTCTGTTGATGATGAAGGTCTAAAAAATCAAATTATTCATTTTAATTTTCCGCTGTGGCATTATGATAAGAGGGACCCCATGATGATGACATGATGAGAGGTGGTTCTTTTAAAAATAATTAAAGGAAAAGCAAAAATTACCTGTTTCTTTGTGAAAAACGGCTAACATAATCGTTTCTATTTTGCTGTCTGAATTGCTTTCTTGTCGGCGTAGCTGTAACTATTACATCAAAGGACTTGGCAGGCGAAACATCGACGTAGAGCTGAGGCTGGCGAGAATAAGCGTTCGGACTTGCAATTGGAGAAATGTAAATCTCCGCCTTTTTCTCCTTTTGTGGTAAAACATAAAGCGTTTGATCTTCTGAAGCAGTTGGTGAAGGATCAACATCTACAACTCCTTTTCCTTCATTTTCATCTTCCGAATCTTCATCTTCTATAAAATTAAATTTGTAATTGTCTACATGCGCATATTTTTCATTACATTGAATATTAAATTTGCTTGAAAATTTTTTCCAATCTATTATTAGGTAATCATAATATTTATATTGCCGTCTAGCTATTATTTTAATAAATAGAGAAAAATTTTGTTAATTTTAATTCAATATATAGCAGTAGGTTATAGGTTAATGTTTATTCCAAGTGGGGCTTTGGGGGATTATTTGTGCACTTATCTGATATAATAGATATATATTATAAATTGTGATTAGTAGTAATATGATACTCGTTAACAAATAATTTTTAATTTGGGTCTCTTACTACGTCCTTCCTCACTGTTTAATTCAAAATTTGAAGAAGAAACAACAGATTGCTCAGTTTGAAACTCTGTTTCGGCTTCTTTGTCTTTAAAAATAGAGGCAGGTGGATGGATTGCAGTGATGAGTGCAGGTGCTTTTGTTGCAGTCACTACAAACTTGGTTGATTCCACAACCGCGTTTATAATAGCTGAAGTGCCATCTTTACTTTTTGGTTCTCCTAATTGAACGAGGTGTTTGGTAGACTTGACCCCTTCCGCCGTTTCTTCTTCAGACGAAACAATAGTTTCCGGCTTAGACTCATTGGCTTCGATGATGCTTACTCGAGACTAATGGTATAAAGTTAAATCAATCATATATTAACACTTTTTTAAATGTAGTCAAATATAAAATTAACTGTAAACAAAGACTAGAAAATATGTAGTATTGTAATTATGCAATACATAAGATATGTACTTAAGTATTTAAATTGAATATAATATTACTTAATAAATTCAAAATCTACTTCTAAAAAATTAAAAAACAGTCTTGCAATTAGTAAGATATAACTCATTATAAGTAAATAGGCTACGACTTTTGAATATAATTTTTTATGAAACGCAAAAAAATACATTTCAATTAATCTATAGAGACAAGGATTCAATAAAATTAACAATCGAAAAATTCTTTTAGCTTATAACCACTGGGTTAAATGAAGATAAGGAACGCATTTACTACATATGTATATAATACTTTTTAGCAACTTTATCTTGCTTATAGCAACTAAAAAAGAAAATTATTGGGTATTTGTTTTATGTTTGATTTTTGAAATCTTTGATGAAATAAATTGTGTCAAGTTTGTGTATAAATGAAATTAATTGGGGAACCTTCAACTTGAAGATAAAAAGATAGTGACAGTTAATTGGAAGTCTTTTATTTCTTAAAGCTTACAAATTCTCATCAGAAAAGTGGAGAATGATAGTTTAATACAGCAGAGAAGATAATTCGAAATTTCATCTCATCCTCAATAACTAATTTTTTCTTTGGAATATGCAGACTGCTTATCTGCATGTACATGTATATGTAATGTATTTTGCTTTTCTACTTTTCTTATCATCGTAAAAAAATATAGAAAACGTCATGTATATTTTAAGCTGTATGTATATGTATCCTTGAAGTTAAAACCGCAGCAAGAATTTGAACAATCTCTCAATTTTCCTCAATTTCTTTCATAATTTTCCAAAGGATATTTAGATAAGAGGGAAACGTGAGAGAAAGTGTAATTGAGGAATCACAATCTCGACCACGAGGAGCTTAACAATGGCCTTTTCCCCCAAAGAATCCTTGCTCTACTCAACACTAACAATAAACGTTTAATCGTTCAAATTTCATCCTTATTTTTTCTACGTACTTTTCCATCTATTTCAATTTTTGAATTTTCAGTACAAACTACCTACTCTAATTATCAAACCTTCTTGAATTGCGAGAAAATTGAATTTGATACCTCAGATGTGCTCGTCGTGGACTTCTCACTTTTGGCTAAATTTTGAAGCGAGGTCGTAACAGGGCTCGCAGTGCTGGTAAACACTTGTGTTTCATATTCTGAGGATTCGATTAGTGTTGTTCCATCCACATCTTCAATAACCTCGATGAGTTTTGGTTGTCGTGCACCCTTTGCGACGCTTTCAAGAAGTGTTGGTTTCACCTCTACGCTTCTTTCCACTACTGAAGTGGGTCTAATGATTTCAAGACCTAATTTAAATAATAAATGATTATCAGTAAATTTGAAAGTATGATTATTTGATTATAATCTAACTTAAGATATGTTGTTTAAATGTACATTGCTTTATGTAGTTATATTTTTTCATTTCATATAAATGTAGAAGACCTTTTAAATTCTGAAAATAAGTGCTTATTTTACTTTTTTATTTGAATCAAATGATGATGCTAAGTATTAAATTTTGGGAACAAAAGACAAATGTCGGATTGCTAAATAGGTAGCCACATAAGCATATGAAAGGTTTTTTATATTCTTATCTTCTTTAGCTTCTCTGAGTAACCAAATGTAAGTTAGAATGATGAAAGAAAATTTTAATTTCCTTTTTATAAGAAAAGAACCATAAAAATAG
>VJMY01000614.1:0-43560 GCA_009869795.1 Neelides sp. FZ-2019 | reverse complement strand
ATAGGAGTAATTTAAATGTTCCGTCATTTAATAACAACCAAATTGGAAATAATTAAATTTTTTTGATTGTTATTTATTGGTGGAACATTTGAATCGTTCCTATATCTAGCACGTTAATATCAAGTTTTCATAGCAATTATTCCTTCACCCTTCATTCACTTACTTTTTGTATTTTTTGTATAGTCAAATATCTGTAGTGAAAATGAATAAGTTTTAATTTCAAATTACCCATAAACGGCTTTGACGTATTGGGAGTCCTTTTCACTTTGGGCGTTTATTCTAATTCCCATTGCAGTTTCTGAACAAAGTACATTGCACATTATAAACTTTTGTTATATTAGTTAGTTTGAGGAAATCCGTGTTTATAGACACAAACCCTCAAGTCGTATTATTGGTTATCTACCAGCAATAATGTCCAATGCGCAGCGAGTAAAGAATGGAAAAATATCAAACACTTTGCCGTCACACTGTTGACTTTGAAGAACCTTGGCAAGAATGAGACTTTGCTCATTGAAGATTTCAAGGAAATCATCAAGAATTTTGAAATGGAATGCAGGAGTTAATAATTTCCTTCTTGTGAACCACTTCTTCCCTATTTCATATTCATATATTAGTATTTATGTAAATATAAAATAACATCATAATCTCGTAAATTATACCTTTTTTTACAAATGGTACAAAGTATACTAGTACTAATTACAATTAATTAACATTTAGAATAAATATTTTTTGTTCTTTTACCCTTTGAAGTAAGAAGCCCTTCTTTCAACCAACTTTGTATCAAGTCATATTCTCTGGATTTTGTGATAAGGGAGCTTGAGCTTAAGATTTTCTAAAAAAATATATCATAAATTGGTTACACAGTTAAGCAACTTGGAGGTATTGTAATTAATATTTCACCTCAGCAGTTGAAGATTCAGCAACGACAACGTAAGCTTTATTTCCAAGCCACATGGTATAAGTTTTCCCATATTTCTCCATCCAACCATACAATATTGAAACAAGCTCTTCAAGTGAGACAACGAAAATTATTTAGTCTTATCAATTTTGATTAAAATATACGTATGTAAATGACTATAAAGAATTTGATTTATATTATAATTTGGAAAGTTTAAGAAGTATTTTACCATGATTGGGGACCAAAAGGTCATAGGCATTCCCCAAAATAAATCGCTTTGGGGGTCCAGGAAGAAACTCTAAGCTTTTTTCTATTCTTGGGCTTCTTCGAACAACTTTAAAATAAAATAAGTAGAAGAGGGGAATAAAAATTGCAACAATAGACACCCACAAGCGATTCACTCCACTAATTGTTTCAATTGGTCCAAAGTAATTAAACATTTTGATGCTTGTTTTTATACAAATAGCAATAAAATTAGCTCAAATTATTTAGTCTTTGATAAAAAAACTATTAAACTTTAAATAAATTTTAATGGCAGGAGTTATCTTTATTACGCAACTTCTAGAGAATTATCAATTTAAGCATTTAGGTGCTTAAAAGGCACTTGGAAAATTTAAAGTCAAGAGCTCTCATTATATTTTTATATTAGACGCACGCTAAGGCCTTCACGTTATACATATAATGATTAAACAAATAATAAAATACAAAACTTCATATTTATTCCTTCCGAAGCGAACTCTTAATTGACATAAATAATTGATAATTTATAGTATATTAATATGTATAATATACAAAAGTATAAAGCATATCAACATAAACACTTTATATTAACTACCTAATTAACCCTTTGTATGAATGAAAAGTTGATAAACTTTGTGTGAGTTTGTTATTATTGAAATTTTCGTTAAACTCTGAACTTGATTATATAGAATTAATTATACATGAAGTATGCAGGGTAAACTTGAATTCTTTTTTTCTCATTCAAGGTTTCATGGAATTCCCCATGTGCATTTAAGTTGGTAGGTTAGTCCTGTCCAAGCATATCATACATTATATCCTAAAAATCCAATGGTACACACTCTACGACTCTACACACTTATGTGTACTTACATTGATCTTTTATTAAATGTTTATGCGAATGAGATGACTAAAGAAATTTTTTCTTGGTACTTTGTACTTATGCCTCTTAATAAATAAATAAAACTTTCCAAAAGGTCTTATAATTCTAAATCTACACTTTTAATTTTATATAAAATTAGTTTTTAGCTAATCAATAGTAAACATTGGCAGATATTATATAATTTATAAAATAATACATACAATAGGAATATGAATGAAAATTGTGAAATATTTATTAAATAACAATTAAATAAGATGTGATTTTATTAATTACATTTACGAATAATAGAATAAACTTTTAATGTAATTATCTATGGGCATTGTATGCGTTGACGTTAATCTTGTAAAGGAATAAAACTGTGTAAAAGGAAAAATAAAAATTAATTTTTTAGATTCATGTGCAAATTCTTCTTTTAGAATTCTTCAGACTTCACTAAATGCTACACCAGATATTTGGGATTGCCTGATTGAACAACATTGCTGAAGATTTGGAGTCTGTGGCTTGAAAGATATCTCAATCTAAAGTTTTAAAATTTGAATAATAAAATTGCTACTTTACACTACATGTGCGAAGGAGTTAAAATGTAGGTGCTGTGGCTTGCAAAGATCTCTTCCTGACCTTTTTTATTTTTATGGTGCCTTGGAATCTCGCATATTAGCAAAATGTTTATATTAAATTCACGAATATGATTTTTATGAAGAAAAGTATAATTTGATCAAATGTTATGTAATAGTTTACACTTTAGCGATTCCAGGGTAATTTTTCCACATTTCCATGAAAATAAAAAAGGTGGCGGAGATCTTTGTAAGCCACAGTACACATTAAAAATATATTGTAAAACTAAGGCATTTATGTATATGAATAATTTAAACGACTCTTGATTATTTACTCACAATACGAAGGCCGCGGATGGCTGGATATACAAAATGAAGTCCCAATGGCAAATAAACGTTTTTATTTTCAGTATCAATAAAATTCGCCACACGTTTTAAAATCTAAAAAAAATAATCATGATATTGAGTTATTTTTTAACAAGATAATTAAAAAAAATCTTGAAATTTTATGTATATTGAAAATTTATATGTATTAAATATAAAATATTAGTAATGAACCCTTTCATAACGAGTATTAAAAATAAGCCAAATAAGACCAAATGTGAAAAATCCTAGAAAATTTTCAATCATTGCTCCGAAATCAATTGCTTCCGCTTTTTCAAATAACCGATTGATTTCTTTAATAGTTCTCATATAAGTTCTTTGTTCAACCTTTATTCAAAGTTAACTTATCGTAAAGCCATTTATAAAAAAAAATGATTAAAACGAGATAAATTTTTAAAATTAAATTTAGAATTACTTACAATTGTCTCCAGTTCTTCAGGAAAGTCCTCCATAAACCTCACATTAAGTCCTAATGAATAATCTCGTTGAATAAATAAATGATTTCGTTTTTTCTTTAATACAATTCCTTCAATTGGGTGGGATGATGGAGGAGCGTCTACCTAACAAATAGAAATTTCAATTAAACCTTTTATTAATTAGTATAATGATCAAACTTAAGTTATAAAAATATTATAAAGAATATAATAAATAAACTATATATCTTAAGATAGCTAACGTGATATCTTAAGTCATTATTAAATTCATTTCGTTAAAAAGATCAACAATTATTCATCTTGATAGTGCTTACAAAACTTACAATTACTGGCTCTTCATTATGATGTTTTTCTGCGGTTGTGGTTTTTTCGTCAATCTAAATGTTAGTAAATACAATTAAAGTATGTAATAAAATTGTAAATTTTTTATCAATTTAATTGCTGCAATAAGACTTTAAATTAATATAGGTATTTTATATTTACGTCAAAGTTTATCTCATTTGAAGAATGTTTACGACTGCTTCCTGGATAACTTATTACGCTTACTTGAACTTCTAGTGGGGAACTTTGATGAACTTTGGCCATGTTGAAAATGTTGATCTCTTTGCATTCAGAGTTTTTTTCTTTTGTTTTTTCCGCCCGCGTTTGTTCACCATCTTGTTCATCTTTGCCCACGAAAGTGGAATATAAAACGTTTCTCGAATCCCAATTTTTATTTATTTCTATCTTCGACGTCATTGTTGATGACGTGCAATTATCATGTGGTGAGAGCCAAGGATAGCAGTGAAACTGCTTTGCAACAGAAGAAGAGTCGGATAGTTCTAATGAATAATTGTTATTAATCCTATTAATTTCTTCGATTTCCGTCTCTGTATATTCAATTTCTTTATCGGCCATCTAACATGGTAATCTTAATAGCATCTCTGTGACTTAGAGTCATATCCGAATTAAAAATCGAAATGCATTGATTAAATAATTAAATTCTTAGGATCTTTTCGATTAACATTTTACTTTTAGAAAATAATTTTTGGATTTTGGGGTGAATTGAACTTATTTGTCCAAAGTATTGTAAGAAGAGAAGAAAAGCCAAGGAGACAACTTTGGCTAATCGATAAATTTAACCTTATCGAACAAACTTCATTTTTCCTAATCGTTGAATGAGAATTTTGTCCAAGGACTAAATTGAAATTATTGAATCAAAGGCGTAAGAAATTCAAGTGAAATTCAGTGACAATGAGTTGTAAGAAAGTAGAAGGCCTTCCCTTCATGCCGGGAAATATTTATGCTGACCCAACGGTAAGCTCACTCTTTGTTTAAAAACTTAAATCGATTTTTATGCTTTGTTGACTTCTTTGCTAAACACGTTTAAAGATATTTTTAACAATAACTACAAAAGTTTGCAATATTTTTTAAACAGATAGCAGATTATCGAAAAACCCAGATTTTCGACTATATCAATGGGTTTCCTGTTCCAAAAGCTGAATACAATGGAATTGGAGGAGAACCTCTTGAGGCCAAATGCACTGTCAAAGACCTGTTCGGAGTTGGCAAGTACGTTGCAACAACTATAACTAATTTGCCACTTCAATTATCTTGAATGAATTTTAAAGTTTAAAAATAATAAACTCTTATCATTTATAGTTATGATCCCATACTTACTTATGGGAAACCAAAAGAGAGGCCTTTGCCACCGTTTATTCCAGCATTTGTTGCACTTGAAAAAAAGGTGAAGAAGTTTAATTTTAAATATAAATAAATGTAAAATTTTATCTATACATCCTTTAAATATCATTAATTAATAACTATCCCTTTTATCCCTCTTAAATATTTAATCTTTAAATGAACGAATTTTTGCAGTGTCTGGAATTTATGGCTTACTACAAAGAAACGGTGAATGATTCCAATCAAGAAAACTATCGAGTTCGACATGTGAGAATTCATTACTATTTAGAAGACGACAGCATGATGATTGATGAACCCAGAGTTGAGGTTTGATTTATAAATACTCATGCTCAATATTAACACAATATATTTTTTATAACTTTAATATTAATTATTTTATATCCAAGTAAAGCGTTATGGATTAATATAAATATATAGAATTCCGGACTGATGCAAGGAAAATTTTTGAGACGACATCGAATTCCAAAGAGCTGTGTTGGGGAAAGTTACCATTGGAAAGATTTAAACATCTCTTGCGATCTTATGATTTACGGAAGAGTTTTCCGCATTTACGATTGCAACGAGTGGACAAAAGTAACAAAAACATTTATTATTATTATATATTATAACACAACAAAATTACCTAAAATATCAATAATAACAATTCACAAAAAATATTTATAAACTTGAGATTGTTTTCACTTGCAGCTTTTCTTCGAAAGCGAAGGACTTATTCTGAACGATCCAGAAGATTCACCAAGAGACCCTTACATTGACAAAAGAATTCAAGCTAGTCATGTTGCCTTTAATTGCTCTAAAGATGTTCGACATTTACATATAATTTTATTTATTATTTATATGTACATAATATATTTCATTCGACTTGATTTAATTGTATGGTAATGTGCAGCTCTTGGATGACAAGCGCAAACGTTACTTTGAATTTGGAAACAAAACGCTTCACTTCTTGTGCATTTGGGACGATCGGGAGAACTTGTATGGAACTTTAAGGAAAATGGAACTTGCTTTTTTCTTATCTGATCGAACAGTCCAAATCACCGAACCCTTGGAACCAAATTCTGGAAGAGATCCCTACAAAGTTTTCCTTTACAAGATCAAGCTTCCAAAGAACTATAAAGACCTTCCGAGTAAGGATTCAATTAGATAATTCAAGTTCTCTTGAACTTCTCATAATAAATTATTATCATGAGTATTAATTTAAATTTGTTTTAGTTATATTCCCAACAATCTCATTGGAACCTGATGTTTCTGAACGTGTGGAATACTATGATGTTGATGACTTTAAAATTGGAGCTACCATCAATGTTTTTGGACGAAGGTTCCTGATCTATGACATGAACGAATGTACAAGAAAATTCTATAGAGACAACTTTGGCTATACTGATTTCACTCCGATATGCATTCCCACTGAAGATGTCACCCCCATTAAAGCTGTAATTTTATTTTAATCGCTAAATTAATTATCATTTAATTACTAAATTAATTATTAGAATTTTATTAAATAAATGTTATTATTCCTTGAATTAAATTAAATGAAACCTTATTTGAATTAATGATCAGGACGGAAGAGAACAGCAACAACAATCATGCAACGATTCTCAACAACAGCAAGAACCGTGCAGCGGCTCTCAACAGCAAAGATACAGTTGTCAACAAGGTGGATCTCAACTGCAGGCATGTTTTGGCGATCAGCAACAAGACGACTATCCGGATGAAGGTCAACAACAACTTCAGGAAGCAACGGAGGCTCAGATGAAAAACGAGTATGCTGCACGCCTTTGCCAAAGATATCCCGAGTTCTTGGAAGATCGGGAGGAATGCGAAGTTTATACTCCTGAAGTTTACCTCCGAACACCTCCACCTCCTTGCATGACTCACGACGATTTCAATTAGTTTGCTCTGTAACAGAGATCCATTTATAATATAAAATATAGTGCTAATTATATAATATACTTTTCCTGTCTAAACAAATCAAATTAGAAATTATATATTTACGTAAATGAAAATTTATTTTACTGTATATTGAAATTGAATTGAAATTGAACAAATAATTGTTACAATGCATTTATGCATTCTTTAAGGATAATTAGTTAGTATAATTATGTGCGAATTGTGTGGGCAGCCGGGTAAATGCATGTATTAGAATCAAGAATGGTCAAATGAAATAATTTTTTAAAGTTATTTTAGTTTTATTAAATTACTCATGAATAAAAGTTTGACTTATTCATAAATAAAGTCATTCTATATAGCAATTTTTGATTCCTAAATATAAAATAGCCCAAAGTAGCTATTGATTTTTATCTGGGTACTAAATGCTAATTGGGTTATTCAGTGTATTTCACTTAATGTCAACTATGTTTAATAGTTTGTTTTAAAAAACAGTATTTTAAGGTTCAACAAAGAACAAAATAGTAAGAAGCACAAGATATAATTATTGAACAAATATAAATGTGATTCTTTATAATTACAGTAACTCATTAATGAATATATAAAAGGGAATAATCATTAAGCAACTTGTTTCTTTTTCTTATTCTTCTTTTTCGAAGGTTCTTCTTCAACTTGAAGTTCTTCTTCAGGTTCGGGATCTGTTTGCCTCTTGCGCTTCTTTCTCACTTCTTCTTTCGGTTCGACAATCAATTCAGTTGTCTCCGTCACAATCTCCTCAATGAGTTTCTTCTTCTTCTTTTTCTTCTTCTTTTCTCCTTCTGGTGCTACCTCAACAACCTCTTCTTTAACCTCTTGTTTAACTGCAAAGAATTATAAGTTGTATTAAAATTAAATTATTAAAGATTAATTTATTAATAAATTGAGATAATTATAGTAGAAAGCTCACTTGTTGATCCATTAGACATATCATCATAAGATCGTTTAAGTGTAGAGTCATTTGCAGCAGAGTAAGTTCTGATTTCACTCTTATTCTCGTACTTCTCCCTTTTAGGCTGAAATCCCTTTGATAGCCGTCTCGTTCCTCCTTCTTCAAGGTATTTGATCCTCTTCTCCAAATATGCTCTATGTTCAGCCCCAAGAGCAACTGAAGTTTCTTCTCCAAGAGCGTCAACTCGGCAAGCCAAAGCTGCTTTAGCAGCCAACATTCTCGATGCCTATTATCCAAATAAAAACATAAAAAATATATAAACAGGTAAATTAACTTTATTTAATTATATAATGTAAGATAATTGTATTATTTCGTTTCATTACTTTTCCTTTCAGCTTTGTACTCGCTTGTCCAATGAGATGTGCATGATAAATAAGTCCATATTTCGGAGTGTCTTTCTTAGTTTTCAATGCTCTGAAAAGTGCTTTCTCGGCTCCAAGAATTTGAACTGTCGAAGCTGGATGTTTAGCTAAGTTGATCAGAGTCCCTGCATGTGCAATGAGTCGAGCTCCGACAAGATCTCCAACGAGAACTGTCAGATTCGGTGCAATTGCCATCATACGATTTTTTAAATACTCGTACCTAGAAAATAAATTTTTTCAAAAATTCATGATTTTTTTCAAAAATGTATTCTGAATATTGCAATTTTCAAAACTTACAATTGTGTGCGATAATCATTGATTTCAATAACTTGCTCAGCCAAAAAGTGAATATTTTCAATGTCTTCGTCAGAAATTTCAGTTCCCATTGAAATCTCAGCAGCTTCCTTCACGCGTTCCTCTAGGTCTTCAGGAAGGAGTGAAGAGAAGTCAGTCGTCGAAGCATTGGAACGAAATCCTTATAACAAATGGAATATGAAGTAATAATAATCCTCATTATTGAGAACTTTTAAAGAAAATAATTGAAAAATACCCATCAATTTGACGGTCTTGACGTAAGCAATGTTATCAGTAATGATTTTTGAGAGTTCCGGGAAATGCCATCCGTACCACTCACGACACCTCATAATGTAATTGTTGAGCTCTTTGTCTAAGTCATCAAGAAGACTCACAGCTTGAACAATCATTGTGTCAACTTTATCGGGACTAAATTTGAGTTTGAAACGACTCAGACTGTGAGCTAATCCGAGAGACATCGTAGCCAACTCACTAATTACGAGAAATTTCTATTACACTTTTCATTTAGCATTTATAAATTAATAAGTTTTAAATGTAATTAGAATGTGTTTGTGCCTGTCTGGAATGAGAGAGTCAACTTGTGATCGAATGCATCTCATGAGCTCAAGGACAGATGAATTGGAAATGCAAGAGATGTCCAATTTCGTGTGAATTGAATTTCCAAGCTTAGAATCAGCAACGAGGAGTTGCGTTTGTGGTTCTTTTGACATCAACTTCTTCAACACCTTCTTGAGGGGCTTGGAGACTTTTCCTTCAACGAGAGCTGTTGCAGCTCCCAAAGCGTCTGTCGTATCATTAAACTTCTCAAAATGCTTCAACTTCAAGCTATACAATTATATCAATTTAACTTCTATTATGCAATTTTTATAATTAAAATCATTAAAATTATTTTTTTTCATAAACTTAACTTACATTTTACTCGCTGCTTCTGGTGTAAAAAAGTCTTTATACAAGTTCTCTGCGTTTGCAGGCTTTAATTTCTTTTCGTCCAAAAGCTAAACAAACAAAGATAACAATAGAATAAGTATAGGGTAATGTTTATAAGAGATGCTATTTAGTATTCTGAAATTCTGATATATGTAAAGTTTAATTCACTTACTTTAAAAACTGCATATCCTGCAGAAGTTTCAAAAAGGACCAACATGATTTAGCAAAAATAAGAATGCGCTGCTAGAAGGAGTAAAGGTCACAAGTTGACCTCAATCTAAATTCTCAAGAAGAGAAAGAAGCCGGAGGAGCACGCTTCTCTTTGGAGTGTTCACGTGGGATGGAAAATTTGCTTTTGCCGGTTTCTGGAGTATCGATCTAGCATGTTGTATATTGGAATAGAAGAAAATGAAACTTGTAAGAGCCATGATCATAGAAAATGCGACAAAGTTTGATCGAAAAGACGAGAAATGTTTTTACGCTGACTCGTTTTAAGACAAAGTAAACTCATTTTAATTAAACTTTTGACGTATTTTTAATTCTCAATTAATTATTATTTTGATTGATAAAGATAAGTTCCTTGAATTTAAAATTATTTGCTATTTATTAAGTGAGATTCTGGTTTTTGTATATTATTTACTTGTCACTCTTTCTTTCCTCGGAACATTCTTCAATTTTCATCTTTATTCACATTTTGAAATTTTATTTTTATAAAATTAATTGTACACTTAACAATGTTTTCTTTTCAGCTTTCTTTCAAAGTTCATAATGTCACAAGTTCCCAAACCTAATCCCATTGCTGTTCAGCACCAAGTTGTTCAGAATTCAGCAGAATACAATTCTTATGTCAAAGGTCTGGACAATTGGCTCGTTGACGTTAAAGCTGAAGAACTTGCAAACGAAATGATAACAAAGGCATGTCAATTAATATAAAGATTATAATTACAATAAAGTTTAACAAAAATTATGGACTATCATTTTCAAATGGTTTTATAGGATGTACCTCCTTCCAGAAATGCAAAGACTAAGGAGAAATTAGATTCACCAAATCTCCTAAATGGGAATCTTAAAGTTGACATTAAAGAAGAGTCATTTGAAGATCGAAAAAGGAGAATTAGTGCTTATGATTACGCAGCATGGGATAAATTCGATGTCGTAAGACTTTATTATGATAATTATGTTTTCAGAAATATTTATATTGATAATTGTATTGATAAAAGCTTGATAATGATTTTATAACAAAGGATAAAGCATTGGAAGAAGCTGATCCCCCATCTTCTTCAATAATTGAGAGGGAAGAATTGATTCAAAAGAAAGCAAAAGAAATCATGAGGAAAACCAGAGGAGAAGAATTTAAAGATAAAGTATGAATGACCAACATCTTAATATCTACATTTAATTTCAATGTTATTTGAATATCTTTATTTCTAATATTTTGTAAAAATTAATTACATGTTGATTTCGTAGGGAAATAAATTGATCGCAGAGAAGAAATATGTGCAAGCAATTGAAAGTTATTCACAAGGAATTGAGTTCGATCCAGAATCGGCCGCTTTGTTCGCAAATCGTGCACAGGCTTTTATAAGCACATCTCAGTAATAAATCTCAATAACTTTTGCTCTTGATTTTAATATTCTAGTATTATTGATTTTTTATTTTTTAGATACAAGAAGGCTGTTCATGACTGTGACAATGCTATTTCTCTCGACAGCACTTATGTCAAAGCCTATTTTCGAAGAGCAAAATGTCATATATGCCTCCAAAATAATGCAAAGGCTATCGTAAGTCAATTTAAAGCTTCTCTTTTTAATGACATTCATGAGCTATAATTTTAACTATAACTATTTTAATAAACTAGAAATTAGAATTTTTAAATTACCACAATTCTCTTTCAGAGTGACTTAAAACGCGTATTGAATCTTGAACCTCTCAACAAAGAAGCTAGTCGCCTCCTCATGGAACAAGAAAAATTCACTCAAATGCCTAAATCTCTTTCTTCCGGTTCTTTCCCAAAGTTTCAAGTACAAAGAATTCCATATATTTTTTAGAAAAAATATTTTAAGATTTTTCTCTTAACTTGTATGTATGTTCTATTATAGAGTTCATCTATGAAGACATCGAGTAGTATTAATCTTGGAGGATCAAAAAGTGGATCTCGAGCTTCAAATGAACTCAACCAATCTGGGAAAAGCACAACGAAGCTTATATTTCCACGAATTATTGAACCAATGGAAAAACCGCTTTATTTACGTTCAAAGGTGAAGAACAATTTTACTTTAAATTTAACTTAATTAATATTAACAATTTAACTAATAATTAAATCATTTAACAATTTGGATAAAGGTTATTTAATCATTAATGTAAGAATTTACTTTTATACGAATCTCAGCGACCACTCCTGCCTGTTCCTATTAAAATACAAGAAGGATCAGGTGACAATGGGAATTCTCGAGCTCAATTAATGGAGGCAAAGGAAAAAGTGAAGGAAACCCCTGTGATTCCTGTAGCACCCAAAAGAAAGCCGATCACTTCATTACAATTCTTTCTCGACTGGAGACAAATTAAAGAGTCGTCTGAATTAGCTGCTAATTATCTTCACGTAAGTTCGGAAAATGAATTGAATCTATTTTTTCTTTAAAATATGTTTATTTATATTATTAAAAAATAATATTATCAGGAGTTTGAAGCAAAAGATTTTGAGATGATGGCCGACTCAATGGAATATTCTCTCTTATCTGACATCATTGACTGTCTTGTTTGGGAATTTATTCCACGAACTTGGTCTGTGGATCCACACTTGGAGGGATTTTTGAAGGTGAAGCGTCTTGGAACTCTTCTTCTTTTCCTCACTGAAAAGGATAGGGCAAATCTTCGGAAGCTCTTGGATTACTCTGCAACCCCAACTATCATTGCGGCTTATAAAACCTTTGGGTTCTAAACTTAATTCTTCCCGTTTCATACCTTGTATTTACTAAATCGACGTCGTTTATTCTTGTGAATAAAGAAAACATCATGAAAAGCCTTGGAATGTAATTTGCTTTTAAATAACAAATCCATAATTAGCATCAATTAGCAATATATTTTCTACAAACAAGCCGTTATTTTTAATTAGAATATGATTATATACCAATGTAAATTGCCCCATGGCAGGTTTATTTTTTAAAGTTCATCATGAGAAAATTATCTGGATACAAAGTTTTAATAGTTGCAATTAATAAAAATCTAAAAACAAATTATTATTTCAATGAACTTCTCTTCCAAACGCAAAGTTGAGAAAACATTCTTAACCTTTCCTAGGGATTCATTTTACCTTTTATATCAAGAATTTTAAGCATCAAAACAACTATGTTTGTACATTCGATTTAAAAGTCAACAAGACTTGTTTGACAGATAAAAATAATAGTGCAAGTCTCAAGTCGTTGAATCTCTTCTCTTCCTTGCCTATATAAGACTGGATTCGATTTCATTATAAGTATTAAAGCATAGAATGGGAGTGTCTCTTAAATGCTGGGTCGTTAGTCTTTTCTTGTTTTTATTCATACCGGAACCAGATTATAGGTGTTATAATGTCTAAATATCCCGTAATCATTGTCATTGTACTTTATCCGCGTTTGATACTTACATTTTAGACCTTTATAATGTTTGTGTTGGCAAAAGACAAAGCATGAAATACATTATTGTACAACTCTATCACTTCTCTATATAAGAAATCCGTTATGTAAGTATATTCAAATATGTACAATGAACGAAAGACCCTAACACCTTCCTGGGGATTTAAGTTTGTATCTATTTTTAAGAGAATTTTGTATATAAGGCTTTATCGATATTGATTATTCATGTACTTTTACAATTCGATAATAAATGGGCATATGAAATTATAATATATAAACATATTTAAAAGCTGATTAAAAAATGTTAATAAGACTTGACTGGATAAATCCTTTTGTACTGATGTAATGAAAGTTCAAGTGGATATAAAAAGGTCCAATATTCTAATTTAAATTGAAAGTAATTATATAATAAATTCAGTATTTATTATTTATATAATTGGATTATTAGAACACAAGGGTATGATTGTACATTATATCCCCCGTGCTCATGTTATTTTTATAAATACAAAAGTGCAAATTGTATTAGGGCTTAATACTAACGATAAAAAGTAATTAGTAAGTCTGTTTGTTTCGAAAGTTTCTCTTCTGTTCTAGATATAGAAAAATAATCTTTTTAACCTCTCCAATATCTGCGTCTGGTGGTCTGGAATAAGTTTCATTCCCTTTTTATTCAAAGCCTCGCTTTCATCCCTGTTCAACCTCTTCTCTAACTTTGTTTTTCTCTTCCCACTAAAAGGTTTTAACACATAACCCCTTCTGACCATGTATTAGTTTTTATAATCCTAACAGTTGATATAATTATAAAAATAGTTCCCATCCTCCAGTGGAATTGGAAATATTGAAGTATAATCTATATTATATTTAAGGTACCTATACTCGTACACGGATAAACAGAACTGAACATAGCTTGTGATATAGTTGGAGCATAAGCAGAAGCACACGAGTTTGGAGTCTTTGGAGATATTCCTTATTTGAGAGGGGGTGACAATTGTGCGAGGTAAGGGAGAGTTGGGAGGGCCAAGGCCGTTTTCGTCAACCCGTAAAAAACATCCAATCGACTGGAGTAGTCTGTTCTCACAAGACGATGGCAGCTGTCCTCGCAAAAGCTCCCTGGAAGAACTTCACCTTCCGCCTTGCGGATAAGGAGCACTTGCCAAGGCTTCTCAACCACATGAGGAAGAATCACTACCGGGATGACCCTTTATGCCAAATGGTGGGATACTCTGACGAAAGAGCCTTGGACCTCGACCGGAGGATCTCTGAATACTTTACACAAAATCTCACATTCATAGCTGAAGACAATGAAACTGGAAAGGTATTGTTTACTTTCTTTAATTCATATAGGCAGAATAACTTTTAGTTGATTAAATTATAAAAAGCTTCATAGTCAATTTAACTAGTACAAATGACATGCTTAATGTGTTTTAAGAATTAGGATATGTTCTTTTAACATAAGATAATTCTGTTTCGTTTCACTCATATAAAAACCACGTAACCACTTGTTGGTTTTTGGGAGAGAATTCTCACAAAACAAATAATCTTCCAAATAAGAACTACGCAGTCATTTCATCACAGCATAGAGCATGGAGTGCAAGAATCATTGGATTTTAATTTTGGAATGCCTCGTGATATCGTGATTAATACATTTAAATATTCCGTTATGAGGATTTTAGCTGATTCTTAAATCTTTGTCGACATTTATTTATTTGAATTTAACAGAATTGGTACATTAACATTTTACATAAGTACAGCATGGAGGGTTTCATGATGGTTCGACAAATAATTCAAAATCGATAGATAACACAATTGCACTATAATATTTTTCTAATATTAGGTAGGTACATCAGTTGATAACAACCATTTATGAGAAGAGTCAATTTCAATAACTATTGTAAAAATGATTCAAAAATAATAACTAACTTCATAATCACAAACTAGCCTTAAATAGTGGTAAAAATTATCTATTTTGAATTTTCACTTGTTTGTGTTAGAAAACGAGTTTTAATTTCATACTTGCTCTTCGAGAGCTTATCTCAATTTATAGACAAACAAACACTTTAAACTAATGAAGAGTTGATTGAAGAGTAGAAAAACAGATTAAGCTCCTCTATCAAATTACATAATATAAATAATCAAGTTCAAACTTTAAAGACTATAATATTATGTATAAAGAAGCATATTTTTATATTTTAATGTGCATTCAGTAAAAGTTGATCCTATAAAATCATGTGTGATAAAGTAATAAAGTCAAAAGGAACGAAATATTACAACAATATAATTTTGTTTTAACAAGGTGGCAGGTTGTTGGATCAACTATAATAGATACCGGGATAAACTTCCTCCCTCTTTCACAATGGTCAGCTCTGACTTTCACTCTCCGAAGACATTCCACATCATCTCGTTTCTGAAACGACTCGAAGCCAAATGCTCCATTTTTGAGAACTACAACTTGGACCATTTCGCGGAGATCTTCATGGTCTCAGTGGACCGCGACTACCGGAAGGCGGGTCTTGGAGCAGAAATGCATCAGAGGAATATCGATTTCCTCGGGGAGTCAGGATTCAAATTGGCCAAAGGTTTCTTCTCGTCTCCTCACACTCGCCGACTTGCAACGCGCTTTGGCTATGAAGAACTTGCAAGGGAATATTGTAAGGACTTTGAGCATAAGAATGGAGTCTCAATGTTTCCGAATGCACAACCTGATCAGTTTGTGTCTGTCATGGCCCTAAGACTATAAATCACATACTTAATCAAACATTATACGTAAATTATGATAATCACATTCAATGTTAATTATTAATGAATCAATTAACTAATTCCATTTATTTATATAAATGCTGAACTACTGTTTGCTATGTTAGTAGTAAAAAAGTCAAAACAAGAGGAATTAGAAAACACGTATTAGGTAACATTTGAAGTTAGAAAAGTATTGAAAATACTTTTTTGTGAGGATCTCTTATCTATTTCCTTTATTCAATTTCAAAATAAATATCATATTATAATGAATTTTTGAGTGATGCTATTGTGTCAAATATATACAATATACCAATTATAAGCCTAAGTGCCTACACTAAATTATAAGGTTAATTATTATAGTCATATATTTTATTATGATTCCATTTCATATGATTTAATCAAGGTCATTAATTTCCGTTTGTAACTTTCTTTATAAACTTGTTAAGATTGTTTGCGCTATTAAATATTTAAGAATTAAAAGCAGTGAGATATATTTTAGAAAATATTAAGAGCTTTTTTTTAAAATTATTTGTGTAATATATTATAAATACTTTTAGATTAATTTATATTTTATGCTAATGACATGAACTTGAAGTGGTGAACTGGAGAAGAGCTATTCGGCAATCAAGACTGAATTAGCTAACTTATTACATATTACTGACGATGAGTGAGTTGTTGAGTATCAAGTTTTGTAAATACAATAGAATGAAAGGTTATATTGTTATTTCTGGTTATCACATCTTTACATATTATGGTATGTCTTTTGGAATTTTTAGCGAGTGAAGGATGAATTGTAATTATAATTGTAATACTTATTAAACAACATTCGATGTTTATGAATAAACTTCAAGGTTTTTTTTATCACTACCTACTCTCTGATTTATTCTTACTCATGTAGAACTTAAGTTTAAATTCATTCTGTGAAACAACCTAACATGTAACATGGCTGATAACTGATAAATAATAAACTAAAATATAAACACAAAACTATACACGGGTCAGAGGCGCATTTGTATTTATTCATTAGGAATTAATTATAGGTATTTACTCTTTCAATTTTTATATTATTAGATTTATGATAATAATCACTCTCAATCCGAAGAATTAGAAATGGACACGAACTTATTTTATAACTAGGAACATTAGGTTCATTTTGGTATTTATGTATGATGTATGAATAGCATGAATGTCAAATAAATCAGTGCGAATAATGGATATGATGAGTACGGAAGACCTAATTTTACTGGGAATTTTTTGGTATTTAATGATAAATTATAAAAGTATTAGGCATCAATAATTCCCAATACATGTTTTTAAATATTTTTCCATGCTGCATCTAGTTAATTGAACAACTGCTAACTCTTCATTATTCAAATGTTCATCATAATTTGGCATATATATAATATATAATGAAGTTTGAATCTCTCTACTACTAAGAGATAGAGACACGGAAAATTGCAAAATCAAAATCAGTAACTATTACCACTAACAACGATAGTAAGCTTCAGAAAAAGACTATAAAAATGACCCGGAAAGACTATGAACTCCAAATACTATACATATAATACCTTTCGTTGACAAATATTTTATCTTTCACGACGTTCTAACTAGAACTGAACTTGTTGAGTTGCTCTCCGCTTAATCTTTGTTTCTCATATTTACCATAGTGTAGATTGTTACGGTTAATAAAAAAATTGGTAAAGCGATAAAAGTGTGATGATGTCACATTCAAACATGTGTGTATTTGAACAAAGTAGAAAATATTAAGTGCAAAAGAACAGAAGCATTTTGAGTAGCAATCCAAAATATCATCCATTGTCCATTAATTTTAAACTTGCTAAAGACATATGATATATCACAAAGATCTTAAACTATAAGATACTATATGTGTAAATTGGATCTGTATGGTTTAATTATGATTTATAACTTTCCGGATGGAAGTACTGCAAGTTTTCTCACTCGTCTCGTCGTCAGTCATAGTCAGTGTAAATTTTTGGGGTAGGAAGAGAGAAAGGTGAGCAGACAGGAGTTCGTGCACAGAGAATAGAACTAATCTCATTCGAAATACGAAACATTGGACATTTACTCTCCTTTCTCATCTCAGCTGTGCCGGGGTCAAAATTGGGCCTAAGGGCCGCTGGCCCTAAAACAACTCAACAAAGGTTTGTTAACTTTAAAGCCACCTTCCTTACCCTGTTTAAAATTAATTTTCCTTGTATTTTAATCCTCATTTTCCTCATTATCTTGATTCTCATAGGATGTTTTCCATTTAAAACTAAATGTAAGATCAAGAGCTTATTTCTTTTTCGTAGAAAAAAAGCATAAGGGACGCTGAGTGGATGAGCGATTGGTGAGTGAGGATGGCAGAAGCAAGAAGTTCTTCATGTGTTCGTGTACCTCCGACACTTGAGGAAGGGCGGGACTCTTGGCGTGATTTGGCCGTCGCCCTTAGGAAAAATATTGCAAGAAGATATTACAGAACAAGGTAAATTATTATTTACTCGCTTAAGAATTATTATTTTTATTTATATTTTGAATAAAAAGTGAAGTTATTTTAGGATTAACAAATTTTCGCTATAATATATCATCGAAATTTAAGGGAAACAATTTAATTGAGCTTGAATTCAATGTTGCTGTGGAAATTAATACAAATAAAGTAATACAACAAATTTTCAAAAAAATGTTTTCAAATGTTTTAGAGAAGATATCTTTGCCTATTTGTAAAACACTTTTCCTTGACTATTTAATACTGATTTTAAACTAAAAAGGGTTTAGAATGGGGTCCTGCATGTAAGATATTATAATAAAAGTTTATCGTGTTGTGGATAGTTGTATATATGTACCTTTTTATAGCTTAACAGTTAAAATTATACAATATATAAAGAGGATTCTAATTTCATATTGTTCTTGATCGACTAATAAAAAACTCATTTTTTAATCTGTTTTTATTAGATACTATAGTTTATTGTGTGTCGATTGTTATTTGTTCAAGTTTTATTTATTATTTTATTGAATCCCAATGATGATACATTGCCATTATTCGTTCTAATTCCCATTAAATTCTCACATTTTATTTTTATTCCAAAGGAACTCCTTGAGAAATGGTACTTGGCCAACGTCTACCAATAATCTTCTATTCATATCATGCGTCACGCTCGGTCTCCTTCTTGGAGAACCTGAGGCGACAAGCGGAGTCAATAACGTTCTTTGGTCCTTTGCAAATATTCTCCCTCTTCCTTCAGGTATTAGCTCTTACTTTGAAATGATTCGATAACACTCAAGTATGCAACTTTTTGGTCGAAATAATTCGAGAATATGTAGCCCATCGAAATTAAATATAAGGTAAGTGTTTTTTTGACTAGTTTGAGTGTGCTGATTCCGAATCTGAAGTCAGTTTGCGTCGCTCGCATAAAATAGCAAAGTTAGACACATTTTAAGTTGCGATATTTCAACACTAAAATTTTTTTTTAAAAAGCATGCAAAAGCAAGCAAAAAGATAAGAAAAATTAAAACCTAGCCTGATAGAAAAGAAAAGTTAATAAAAAATGAAAGAATGTGTGAAAATTAAATTGGGAAAATTTGAATGAAAGAGCTAACGCACGCCCAATGTAAAATGCCTTAACCTCTAACTTTGCCATTTTATGCGAGCGACGCAAATTGACTTCAGATTCGTAATTAGCACACTTGAATTAGTATAAAAACACTCGGGTCACATATTCTCGAATTATACCTTTTGGTCTAATGCAATATTTACAACACCATAACCTTTAACTTCTACATATAATTTCATTAATATTTTCTAAATTCTATTCAATGAATAAATAATTAAGGGAGTCCGAGATGGTTGGTTGCTGGAGTTGCAGCATGGGCCGTTGGAGTTACTTTCTTCCTCGTTCTCATGACTGTTCGGCAGTATCTTCTACGAATCCTTCTCTCTTATCGTGGATGGCTTTGTAAGTTTTTCTTTTTTAATTTGAAACAATAACCAAAGTTGAATTATGCTATTTAGTACTATATTGCTGTATTATGATATAACAATAATTAAAATAAAAAGTTTACAATTGTAATATAATTTAATAGATGAAGCTCTTCGAAAACCATCAAAGATGACTATGGCATGGGGATTAGCAGTGAAAGCGGTTTCAGGATATCAACCTTCCTTGTATAGCTTTCAACGATCACTCCCACGACTTCCTGTTCCTCCACTCCAAAAGACACTTAATGGACTTCTTGATTCTCTCGCACCCCTTTGCACTGACGAGGAAATGGAATCTTTGAGAAAAGAATCTGCTCAATTCGAGCGAACTCTTGGCCTCAAACTTCAAAGAATCCTTTTACTCAAAAGCTGGTGGGCTCCAAATTATGTCACGGATTGGTGGTAAGTTGCATAATTATAAGTTAAACAATTTAATTTTTTAAATCAATTAATTTTAATTTATTTAGGGAGAAATACGTGTATCTCTCAGCCAGAACACCGATTTCCATCAATAGTAACTATTACGGAATGGATCAGAGTTATTGGAAACCAACAAGTTTTCAGACGGCGCGGGCAGCCGTGACTCTTTACCATGTTCTCCAGTTTAAGAGAAGAGTTGATCGTGAAGAACTTCAACCACTTTTACTTCGAAATACAATTCCAATTTGCATGGCACAATATGAGAGACTGTTTTCTTCTGCTAGGTGAGTAAATAGGAAAACCAAATTTCTTCAAGTTTTATTAAGCCATTATTATTCTTTGGATCTTTATTTTCTGACGTTAAGATTAAGAAATTAAAGACTTAATTCTAAATTTTAGGATTCCCGGTGAAGAAGTTGATGAGCTCGTTCATGTAGATTCTTCCGAGTCTAAACATATCGTTGTATCAAGCAGAGGAATTCTTTATACGCTTCCTGTTTTTGACTCGAAGAACCAGATTTTAAGCCCATTGACTCTCGAAGAATCCCTTGAATGGATCATCAAAGATTCCAGTGAAGTGGCAAAAGGAGGAGAAGAGCCAGAACGGAGCGTCGCAGCCCTTACAACGCTTCCAAGAACAGAGTGGGCTGTGGTTCGTAAAACGATCTTGGCTTCCAAAGGTTCCGAGTGGCTCCAGACCGTAGAAAGATCAATTCTCTATCTCGTTTTAAGCACCGAGGACCCCTCTACATTGAGTGACAAAGGAAAAACCTTGCTTCACGGAGATGGGCGAACTCTCTGGTTTG
Organism: Neelides sp. FZ-2019; assembly: GCA_009869795.1. Taxonomy (NCBI): domain Eukaryota; kingdom Metazoa; phylum Arthropoda; class Collembola; order Neelipleona; family Neelidae; genus Neelides; species Neelides sp. FZ-2019. The sequence continues at coordinate 22,459 of VJMY01000614.1, read as the reverse complement.
ACAAGTCCATCAATCTCGTGTTCTTCAAAACTGGGGCCTGTGGGCTGAACGTGGAGCATACGATGGCGGACGCTCCGGTGATGGGTCACGTTTGGGAATATGCCATGACAAAGGAAATCATTGAGAAATGGTACACCGAAGAGGGACATGCAATGCCGCTTCCAAAGTCTTTTCGACCTGGAAGAGCCATACCACCAACACGGCTCAATATCAATTTGAGCTCCGATCTCAAGACTAAAGTCTCCGACGCTGTCCTCTTTGCTCAGAAGGTCTTTAATTTAGTCATTTAAATTAATTTAACAAACTCATATTTTATTAATTTTAAATAGTAAAAAGTTAGCTATGATAGAATCTTGATTTGATTATAATCTTTTTTTAGAATAACAGCGACGTCGACCTCGTGGTATTTGATCATAAAGACTGGGGCAAAGGATTTATGAAGAAATGCCACATGAGCCCAGACGCCTTTGTTCAAGCGGCCCTGCAACTTGCCTATTATAAAGATATGGGAAAACTTGCTTTGACTTACGAGGCCAGCATGACACGATTGTATCTCTCTGGTCGAACTGAAACTGTTCGCTCTTGCACTCCGGAACTCGCTGCTTTTGTCAGGTGGCTCTTCAAAATGCAAAGTTTTTGTGTGAAATTAACTTTCAAATTACAATAAAATGTATTTTTTATTTTTCAGATCAATGGTTTCCGACTCTTTGAGTCGGGAGGAGAAAGTCAAGCTCTTGCAAACCGCTGCAACTAAGCATCAGGATTTGTACAGAGATTCGATGAATGGTCGTGGAGTGGATCGCCATTTGTTTGCTCTTTATGTCACCTGTGTTGGACTCGAGAATGCAAGTGAAAAATAATTTTAACTTTTGTTTTCACATTTCGTAAAATTTGAGACATTGTAATTTATTTTGATTAAATAATTACAGAAAAGTGAATTTCTTGAGAAAGCCCTTTTGAGACCGTGGACACTTTCAACGAGTCAACAACCACAACAACAAATTCCCGATGTTCCAGATGCAAATTTACCATTATTTCAGGATAAGGTTTGTTCCTCTATGAAATGACCTTATTGTACATTATTTATGAGTATTTTCATTTTATTCACTTTGATTTTTCACAGCAGTTTGCGGATTAGTTCTTATAAACATATTTTAAAATATCTTGATATATTTAATTGTTTAGGTGTCACCCGGAGGTGGTTTTGGTCCCGTTTCTGATGACGGCTATGGCATTTCTTACATGCTTCCTTCTGATCACAAAATCTTTTTTCATGTGGCATCGAAGCATTCGGCAGCCGCCACTTCGTCAACTCGTTTTGTTCAAAGGATTGCCGAAGCTTTGGCTGATATTCGGTCGCTATTTGAAGTCAGTTAACATGTTTCATGTTGACAAGCACGTCGGTTACCTTTCAAGTTACCAATTATACTTTTGTGTTACCATTTATGAGGAAAGTCTTCTTTGTTCACCTTATGAACCTTGTCACATCCCATTTAATGCATTCTACACAAAATAAACTTTTACTACATTCCTCTTCAACTGTATTTCATTCTTTATTCTTCTTATCATATTTATAATTAAATTAAAGGAAAAATTAGAATGAAAACAAACTTATTTTATAACTAATAGTATAGTACGTTAGGCTCTTTGGGTATTTATGTATGAATGTAATATAAATAAGTGGATAAGGGATATGATGAGCTCATCATGTCATCATATCTCAAACATAATTATGAAGTCTTCCGTCGGAAAACACCTAAATATATATTTTATTGGGAATTTTTTGGTATTTTATGATTATAAAAGCATTAGACATCAACAATTCCAAATACATGCTTAAATATTTTTCCATGTTGCATCTAATTAATTAAATAACTGCTAATTCATGTTCATCATTTGACTTACAATGAAGTTTGTATTCTCTTCGTTTCTTCCAATACTGTGTCTATGCAATGCATCTCTTATGATGGGAATGAATAGTACAGAGGATGAGACAGAGGATGAGACTTTCAAAACTAAAGGCTAGAGATCTCCAATTCCTCAGATTCAACACATTGCATTTGGTAAGTGTGTGTGATTGGACTTACTTCATATCCTTTTGTATTAATAAGCATATTATTTATTTATAGTTGCATTAAAAGTTACTGTTGGTTATATGGGTTTATACTTTAAGCAATTTAACTTATAAAGTAACCTATTTAATTTATTAGAATCCAAAGTGAACTGTCCTTAATCCGGGCTGGACAATGAGCACTTGTAGAATATAAACATGTGATCTTCTTTCTGAAGCATGATTCATTAAATTATATTTTAAGGTGTGAACTTAAGGTGGTGTTTTCATAAGTAGTTTAAAATTTAATACTTGTTAAACGAAAGTGCGTCTTATCTGTCTATCTATATGTAATTATAATAAAAGCATGAATTAATTGGTCAATAATACTATAAAATGTGATGTTTTTGTAATTGTGAATTTGTCATGCGTAATAATACAAGTCAAGTTCAAATGTAATTTATTTGTGTCTGCTTCCGTACTCGATCGTGGTATTAGTGAATTTAAAATTGGGATTCCAAATTATTAATGAATGAATAAAATGGCAGACGAGGGAGGATTTCAAATGAAAGTGTTCGAGAATCAATCAGGATCAAACGAATGCGACCCTGCAGATGAATTCCAAAGTCTCATTGCATCACCGAAGAAAAATTGGGGAGAAATTTTTCTTCGCTACTTCTTTGGAGTTCTCGTCATCACATGTGTTTTCTCGGTCTTTTTCATCATCGGAAGAGATCTATTCTTTCCTAAAGGAAATGTTCTGGCTGATCTAACGCTGGCACGGCGACTTAACGAGAATTTCTATGGTGGATGCAGCGCTCGGGTTGATGAGAAATGGCGAATTGATTGTTTTCCTGAACCTTTTGCGACTGAAGAGTTATGCTCAAGAAGAGGATGTTGTTGGAGCCCTTATGTCTCAAAAGGAGCTCCTTATTGTTACTTTCCACGCAACTTTCATTTTTACAATTTCACTGTTACAAAGAATGACTCCAAAGGTGTTGAAGGGATCGGAAGTCTTACGAACAACAGTCAAACAAATTTGATTCCAGATCTTCCTCAACTTGCCTTCACCGTTTCATATGAAACTCAAAATATCGTTAGGATTAAGGTACATACGTAATTAAATGATTGGAATACTATTAGCTGATCAATTTTTATCAATGAATTATTTGAATTAATGAATCTGTCTTATAATAGGTTTTCGACCCAAGAAATAATCGCTATGAAGTACCAATACGATACTCTGATTTCAAGGATGCGGAACCCAAGGATCGCAATTTTAAAGTCGTAATTGAAGACGTTGGCTTTAAGGTTTTTAGAATTGGCGATCAGTTTCCTTTGTAAGTTAACTTTGTAAATTAAAGTTAGTAATATTGGATACTATTTTAATATTCAATGAGCATAATGTTATTTCTATTAGGTTCGATACTACGATTGCCCCTCTCATATTCCGAGATCAATATATTCAAGTTTCAAGCACATTACCTTCTGAATACATTTATGGAATTGGCGAGGCTGAAGATTCTTTGAAGAGAAATCTAAATTGGGGGAAAACAGTTTTATACGCACATGATTCTATTCCAATGGAAAATGTAGCTATTAAACTATTTTATACCTTTATTATAATCTCTAAGATTCAACTAAATTATTAACTTCAATTTTACCATTTTATAATTAATTTTAGAAAAATTTGTATGGAAGTCATCCTTACTATACGGTTATGGAAGGTCATGGAAAATCTCATGGAGTATTTCTTGCCAACAGCAATGCAATGGGTAAGATTTTATATTTAACTTAATTTTGATTTTGTATTTGTAAATTGTAATTAACTGTTTTGGAATTTTAAAGAGGTAATCCTTCAACAAGGACCTGCCATAACGTTCAGAACCATCGGAGGAATATTGGACTTCCGGTTCTTCCTTGGACCAACGCCATCACAAGTTTCGGATCAAATGACTCAAATTGTTGGACGACCAATGATTCCTCCCTATTGGTCACTTGGATTTCATCTCTGTCGATTCGGCTATAAGACTCTTAATGATACAAAGTTCATTCTTCAAAAAAATCTAGATGCAGGAATTCCGATTGTAAAGTTTTATTAACCATATAATAAAATTATAATAATTTTATAAAAAAATAATATATTTTTTGCAGGAGGTTCAATGGAATGATTTAGATTACATGAAGAAGAATAATGATTTCACTGTGGATCCTGATAATTATAAAGGACTTACAGATTTCATTAAACAATTACATGATGTAAGTTATAAAATCATCTTCTGATTACTTTTTTTTAAAAAAACTGAGAATATATTTCATTTATAGGAAGGAAGAAGATACATTCCTCTTGTGGATCCTGCAATAAGTGGAGGAGAGCCTAAAGGTATCATAAAATTGAACAAATAATTTATGAATAATATACTTATTTATTATTTAAATATTCAATATTTTGATATAAAAAAATATAATCAATTTAATTATTCAATATTTCGATATAAAAAATATAATCTATTTAATTATTTAAATAGGGTCATATCCACCATACGATGAAGGAATTGAAATGAGCATATTTGTAAAGAATTCATCAGGAAATGGACCATATATTGGCAAAGTGTGGAATAAAGTGGATAGTGTTTGGCCGGACTTTTCTCACCCGAATATCACATCTTATTGGAAAAACCAACTTGAGAGATTCAGAAAAGATGTTCCATTTGATGGCCTTTGGATTGATATGAATGAGCCTTCAAACTTTTTGAATACTGGAAAAGTTGACTGCGATCGAAATTCCAACCTTGATTATCCTCCTTACACACCCGCCGTTGACTCAGAGCAACTTTACTATAAAACAATTTGTCCGTCCGCTAAACATTATTCTTTCAGACATTACAACATTCACAACTTGTATGGAACTCAAGAGACTGAAATTTCATTCAAGTAATTTTTTTGACAATATGAATTATATCTACGAATTTACAGTAAATGATTTTTACAAGTTTAGATGTAAAAGATGTAATTTATGTTTTAACAATTTATGGTTTTGTAGAGTTTTGGGAGACTTGACAAATGAAAGACCATTCATAATTTCAAGATCTACATTCACTGGACACGGGAAATTTGGAGGTCATTGGACAGGAGACGTAGTTTCAAATTGGGAACATTTGAGAAAATCCATTCCACAAATCCTCAATTTTGGGCTTTTTGGAATTCCAATGGTTGGAGCGGATATTTGTGGGTTTAATGGAAATACAACAGTGGCTTTATGCAAAGCTTGGTCTCAACTTGGAGCTTTTTATCCCTTTTCAAGAAATCACAATACAGATGATGGAATTGTATGTTCAATATATACAACTACATCCTATTTATTTGATTTATTTTAATATTACTTGTATTTATAAATTATGTACCACATATGGTATAATATATAAATATTTATTCTTAATACAGCCACAAGATCCAGCGTCTCTGGGACCAGAAGTAATAGCAGCAGCTAAAGAAGCCTTATCAGTTCGCTACAGTCTTTTGCCATACATTTATTCATTGTTTTTTCGTGCACATCTTACTGGTCAACCCGTCGCAAGACCACTTTTCTACGAGTACTAAATATATTTATTTAATTATTTTACGCGAAAATACCTAATTAAAAATTATCACCACAATTTAATGTAATTTCAGATTTCCAAATGATAAATTAACTTATGATATTGAAAATCAATTCATGTTGGGATCTTCAATCATGCTCCTTCCTATTTTAAATGAAAATCAATCAAATAGCGACATTGTTGGATATTTGCCTCGAGGATGGTGGTACCAACATTATTATCCCGAGATAATCTTGGATTCTTTAGAAGATACTAGAAAAATCAATTTGCCTACAAGTGGAAATATGTTCCCAATTCTTTACAAAGGAGGCAGCGTTATTGTAAAGCAAGAACCCAAACAAACGACTTCCCAATGGTACGGTATTTATACAATTTAATAAATGGAAATTAATTCTCATGGGATAAAAAAGTTAAAAGAACAATTTGATACCTTTAGTCGAAATCAGTCTTTTGATATTGAAGTCTACCTGACAAAGGAAAATAATGCAACTGGAGAGTTGTTCTGGGATGATGGCGTTTCAAATGGTAAAATACATAAATATAATACTATTTAAAAGATAAACGATTAATTAATATATTAATTTTGGTTTATTTATTTGTTTTATTTAATGTTCATGTTTTTATATTTTGATATACCAATAATTTTATCTGTATTTTCATAATAAATAATATTTTTTAATTTAAAAAATATAGCCCCTGAAGTTCTTGCTTCGTACAATCACTTCATTTTTAAGGCCGAAATGAATAGTTTCAAAGTTATAATTGAAAAATACGGCTATGAAGAAATGAAAGCAAATAATTACGGTTATATAAAAATATATGGAATACAGTTAATGACAGTTAATTCAGTGATAGTCAACAACGTGGAATTTAATTTTGCATTTAAAAATAAGGTATTATTTATATATTTTAACATCTTCAATAAATTCAAATGTAAGAAATATCAATGTTTATTATAATTTATAATATACAATAACTTATTCTCATTTCTAAAAGTCAAAAATGAGTATTTTTTTAAATCGAGACGTTATTTCATTTGTAGATTTTGGAGGTGAAATTAAACTTGCCTGTTAAAGATGCATTCGATCTCCTATGGAAGTAAATTGGGAAAAGGGATATAAGCAATAATTTTTCCGGTGTATCTTCAAATAATTTAAGTTCTGATAATCATTAATTAATATTATTAGTCAATCATTAATATTGGTCTGATATGCCCCCATTCTTTCATTTTCAATTTTGTGTATATGCCATACTTAATATTAATTATATAAATATTATCTACAATTGTATGCTTATTTAGATTATTCAATGTAATATTTGTATATTTCATTTAATATTCTAATCATATTTATTAATATTTATGTAAATGTTATATAATTGATTAATTTTTAAATAAAATGTATTATTAACTTTTATCCTTTGATAGAGTTATTTTATTTTTCAAAAATACCTGTCGTTATTAATGAAAACAGTAATATTTAAGTATTCATACATTATCATATAATAACTATGATATTAATCTTCATATCACCAAAATGTTTAATGTATGAAGCATTTAAATGAATGGATAAACATTAGCATTTTTCAAATAATAGCAGTGTTTGGGGCAATCTTATATTTTTCAGTCTTTAGAAGTTTAAAATGTGAAACAGCAAATCAAAGTGTTAGTAAATGACTTTTATTTCAATTCATCTATGAAATTACAAATTAATCAAATATTAACATTATTTGGAAAACAAATAGCCGAAATTTGTTAAAATTAAATCAATAATGTTCACACATTAATTAGTTAATTTGAACCCCAGTAATGAGATGGGAATACAATTTTCAATTCTAATAGCCATTTAGAGAAGAAAATGAGTAATTTTCAGTTTCAGCCCTATTCAATCTTTACACTCATAACATCCAAAGTTCCGGAAGTGACCCTTGTCCCACTTACATCTCAATTAATTCCTGCCATCGATGGACCCTTCAAGTAATTAGATTAACGAATTGAAAATTTGAATATTGTGTATAATAATTAGGTAATCGAATAATATCGAGGTAATTTATAATAATTTTTAAATGATTTTTCAGGAGTGGTCTCTTGTTTCTTTTTCGACTCGCCTATGGATGGAGAGTTCAATTGCCGTGTCTCATAACAGTCGTGAGCATGGCCCTTGACATTCGACTTCAGCTGGAAATCAATGTATTTTGGGCCGAGAGGCGAAGGAGACCACCGCAACTTCCCAACATCCAGAGACCTGTCCGCATAGATGAAATTCAAGTCGTACGATTTCCTAACGCTGAATCTGAGGCTGAAGAAGATTTGTCACTTCATAACTCTCTGGAGGATTCGGATGAAGAAGCGTATGAAGATTCCGATATAGAATCTACAGTCACGTACGAAGAAGAAAATTTCCTGGAAAATGATATAGCTGAAAACACTTCTGGATCACGATTATAAATACCTACTATTAAAAGCCTTCTGTAGTGATTCGCATCTTTATGCCTATATTCTCCTTTTATGCTTAAATTGTTAATAATAGATAGTACCTTACTAATACTAATAATTTTAACTTAATTGTTAATTTCAAACCAAGTCCTCAATTATTCCAAGTTCAATTTGTATTTCAACTATTTAAATAACAAATTTTATTATAATTTTTGGTATTTGGGAATTTTCTAGTAACGCCTTACGGAAGACATATATTTGAGTTGCGAAACTGATGGAAAAAAGCTCAAAAGTATTATTTTATGCTAGTAGATAAGTATTTCTTTTTAATATGAAATTAAATCTCATAAAAATGGTCCGATTCCCGATTCCTATTGCTTTTTAAACAGGTACAATGTACAATATAAAATACTATAAAAGAACGTTATATAATTTAGAACGTCTTTTCAAACTAACAATATACTAGATACTACCAACAAGAATTATGCGTTAACAGTTTTAACATTTCTGAATGAGACTTCAGAGGTTTTATTTCCTAATTCTTTTATTATGGTATTTTATTGTGCTCGCTTAATCTATTCCGTATTGTTCTATTTTTAATTTTAAATATAATCTTTATTGTGTGTAAAATAAGTGTCGAATTTATCAAATATTAATAAAAAGTGACATTAATATTTTTCATACTGAGGGAGACCTTAAATCTGTTCATCATTTTATTATTATTTTATAATTCTGCAATTTCTTGCTCAATTTCTTCTAAGTAAGGGTCGATTTCATTCCAGGGAAATTCGCGAGGGACCATAATAGGTAGATTCATTGACCACTTTAACAACCCAATGAAGAATTGCATTCCGAAACCGCAAAAAGAAGCAAAGAAAAATCCATTATTGATACAAAAGAGAAGTCCACTTGCAAAGGATTGAACTCCTTCATTATAACTTAAATTACAATTGACTGAATTGTCTTTTATCAATAGTTTTGAACTTTTGTCCATCATCATCATGCATCCTTGCAATGTGCCGAATAAAGACATTAGAAGTAACGAACCCATGGCCAGCATCTTGAGTTCAAATAAAACAAAATATAATAAGTAACTTTAATATTCTACACATTGCATTGCTTAAATAAATTAAATGTACTTACTCACCACAGTCTTTTCCAAAGTATTATTTTGTGTTTTAAGTTCATAGTATTGAATGGCCGAATAAACATAGAACGCCATCCCACCGTTCATAAGACCATGGTTCATCAAATTTGTCCCAATAAGGATCATTGGAGAAAGAATTGTAAGCCAGAAGATCTCTTCAAGCTGCATAGTTTTTACATAATATTTATATTGTATATTTAATATGTATAATGTACATGAGTATATTAAATATAACATTAGAGGAAAACACTTTATTACAGCAAATATGATGATTATTTGATATGTAGGTGGTTTTGTGAGCACGTTATTGTTCGTATCAATTGGAAAAAACCAAGGAAAGATGTCATTTCGAAGATCCTTCATGTAGTTTGCGGTGAATTCTGATCCAAAGAATTTCTTAAGAATTCCTTTGTAAATTTTAAAGTATCCGATGAGGACGATAAGTCCAATGACACTCCGAGTAAGACAGGAGAGGGCAAAGGAAGCAAGAACGAATACAATGGTCTGATTCCATTTACCCGTGTATATGATTGTCATAAAATCTTTCTCGTTTGACCATTTTTCAACAAAGAAGCGAGAGTAAATGAATCCGATTATTAAAAAACTCAAAAGATCTTCACACTCTTCTCTCTAATTATCAAATATTAAACCATATCATAAGAATTTATTAAATTAATCAATTTAAAGGTGTGTTATTTAGAAATAATCGTAATAATCGTTTATTTACTATGAGGTTAGTAACATCAATTTCTGCCCAGGTTCTCTCTCTTTCGTTTACAATTCTCTCACGTTTCCGGAAAAAGGCGGAAAAAATATAGTCAACATAGGCGACATAAAAGAAACCAGTGACGAGAAGACCCAATGAGTTTCCATCCTTTACTAATCCAAGACATCCATATAAGAGTAAAGAAGCGAATATCCCATTTAGTATCGTCCTCTTTAAATATTCCTACATAAATATTGAAAAGTTTTTTTTTTACAAATAATGCATTTATAAAATGTAATTAGGTATTAAATTAATATCTTACTGTAGGAAAACTAAATTTGTATTCCATTTCTTCCTTTGCCAACTTTCATAGAATTAACGAATCAACTAATAATTGTACAAAATTTTATTGTTCCACTACTATGCATTGACATTACAATGCATTGTCAACAATATTGTTAACAAAGGTTCATTTGATATATACTACAGTTTTTGGTATATGGTATTGAAATTCTTCTGAAATTGAAATTGGCAATAATGATTTGGTTATGAATTCCATCTCCAATTGTAAGAAAGATGTACAAATTTCCTTGAAAACAGAACCTTATTATAGAGTTCAAGTCAATTAATTAAATAAATAGTCATGCATTAATTCTTAATGATAAAAATAATATCAATGTAATCATTTTGATCACAGACGTAAACAACTAAATACAAGTAAAATGCCTCGCAAAGGCAAAACAGCAAGTCGAGGGAACACTAAGTTGTCCAGAAAGAAATCAAAAGGATCCAAACCGACAACGGCTTCAAGCGTTCGCGTTCCTAAATTTGATGAAAATGAAAGCGAAATTGGAGGAGAAGATATGAAATGGGGAAAAATCCCCACAGCGCTTAAGAGCTTCGTTTCAAAGATTCCAATTCCGCTTGGAAAACCAAAATTGAAATTTGATGATTTGGAAGAAATTGATGGGGAAGATAGCGCTGAAATGGCCGAGTTTTCATTCCAGAAAGAAAATGTGAAAACTGAGACAAAGAACTCTATCAAGAAATCCGATTTGAGTGAGGAGACTGAAAAGCCAATTAAAAAAGGTTACGAGGCCCCTGTTTCTGAGTTATCTATCCTTTCGGCCATTGATCTCAATCTCCAAAGACCAGTCTTTGGAGATGTGGAAGAGGAGTACGGAGAAGTTGAAATTAAAGACTCGACGGATTCCATCTTTGGGATAATTCATCGATTGAAGTATAAAGACGATCGAGCCTTTGACGATCTTAAAGAAATTTTAACTAAATATCGTGAATTACTTGAAAAGGTCCAAATTCAATCATGTCAACATTGATCCAATTAAGGCACATTTTGTCGACGTTTGGGAAGCCATTGAGAAATCTCATGAGAACGAGCAGAAACTAATTAAAAGAGATCGATACCTTTCAGTTAGATTCATTCAATTGTTTATTGATTCTAACTAATGTGCCAATTTAATTTAACAACAATTAAATATTTAGTCATAATTGACTTTTTAAACTCTAGTGTCAATTATCGGAATCAATGTCCAAAACTTGGTTCTTGATAAAAATGGCTGAAAATGACCCAGAAATTAGCAACAAATTGAGAAAACGTCTCGAACGTTTGTGGCATGACGCTGACGCGGGTGAAGGAGAAGAAGCCGATGCTCAAACAAAGATTAATCGATTGAAAGAAGATATCTTTACTTTGGTACATAATATTGAAGCTTCGGCAAAAGTTGAAGGGCAAGAGACGTAAGAACCGGACAATTTTTTAAACTACAATTTGAATAAATAATGTGATTAAAAGAAATGTAAATATCTTCATAAAATAAATGTAATTTAGGATCAAGGAGTTGATCAAATTGAAGCAACAATTAACATTGGAAATGAGTCAAATGTCTGAAGAATCTGACCGGATCAAAGATAAGTTAAAAGATGTTTTTATGAAGCGGCAAAAACTCCATGAATATAAGAAAAGTGTAAGTGAGAAAATCACAGCTCTGGCTGATGAAGAAGAAGTTCATAAATCAACTTATGACAAAGAGGAAGCGAGAAGGAACGAAATTTCACAAGGCATAAAAGATGCTCAAAATAAACTCAACCTCAAATCCACAGAGCTTCAAAATATTAAAGACAAAATTGAGAAGTTGAAGACGAGCATTGGCACTCTTAATGAGAATATCAAAGTTCAAATGGTATAATGTTTAAAATTATAAAAACTTTGATTTATTTATACAAATAACGTCGGGACTTCGATCAATAATTAAGTTGGGGCATTTTAGAAAATTAACAAACGATCATCTATGTTGAAAACCTTTAACATAGATGATGTTCAATGTCATAACTCTTATTTTCAATAATAGTTGAGAGTGTACTAAGTTTAATAATATCCCAATCTTTAAATACTTTTGGGTTATTTTGACAAAAATTAACCATTATTCATTCATGATTAGTACCGTTTTTAACTGCTTTCTTTTAATTTTTAGATTCAAAATGATTATTTACGACGAGATGCAGATGCTTCGACATCTCGATTGAAAAAGCTTAGATATGATGAAGAAGCTCAAATTCAAACGATTGATCGAGTGGCTTCAGACTTATTGCAAAATAATATTGATTATAAAGTAAATTTCAATTTAATAAAAAAATTTGTGGTAAAGAAGAGATGTGTTTCTGTAAATGGTATATTGATACATAATATATATAATAACTATTTTTATAGATAAATGTCGAGTTACAGATTGGAATATAAACGAGTTTTTTCAATTATAGCTCCGTTCTGCAGAAATTGAAATTCTTCGGTCTGAACACCTAAAAGTAGAGAGAGAAAGGAAATTTGCAACAAAGAAAGTCATTTTGGCTCGGTCAACTCTTGTAGAAATTGAAAAGGATCGAGAGGATTTACGACAAAAATTGAAAAAATTAGAAAAAGAAATTGAAACCACTGCATTGAAAGTTAACGAGAATCAAAGAAAAGTGGATTATTTGGATAGGGAACGTGCCCTTGTTTCCCAACAGTTGGGTAGAGCCAATGCCATTACGAATCAGCATTCTTCTCAAGCTAAAGATCATCAAATGGCTGTTAAAAACCTTAGGGTAAAAAACATACATAACATTTTACATCCATGAATTAATTACTGACATTTATATTTTTATTTATACAGTTAGAGCTGGATACATTTGAAAGAGAAAACATGACCCAAAAAGAGTTGATCTTAAAGCTCGAAAAAGAGCGCGATTATTACATTAGCGAAGCCTCCAAGTTTGGCCATTTGGTCAATTTAAGACTCGAAGAAATCAAAAGACTCGACATGAACATCTTTGATCAGAGAAAGCAATTGGGCTATTATGAGAATCAGTTTAAGAAACAACAGCAAATTTTTGAAACTGCTATGTATGATAAAATCATTTATGAAAAAAATCTCCGTGATTCAAACGTAAAGTTTAATTACCAAAATATATTCATTTTATAAGATGTAATTTCCAACCCCATTTTCGCTTTTTGTTATATTTATTATTATTTTAACAGGACACCATTCTCGAAAACGTCTTGGCTATTCGTCATTTATCTCACAACGTTTCTGTTCTTAAGTATCAAGTTTCCCAAAATTACGAAATTATTCATGAAGAAGCATTGAGTAAATAGATATTTCAGTTAAAAACATAATTATTATCAACTAATATTAAAATGCACAAATTCATAAAATAAATGTCTCTTTAGGATATGATAGAACAATTAAAGAAATGGAATTTTTTGAGTCCGAGTGCCTCAGAATTGGGTTTCTTGCAAATGACTATGAGTCAATGACGAAAGCATTAGAGGCAGAAACAGCCAAAATTAAATGTGCCATTGTAGAAGGAGACTCAGAGATTTTAAAGCAGAAATTTTATGAGAATTCGGCTGAAGATCGAGCTAACGCTTACAACCTAAAACTGATGGCAAAGGATGATGAGCTCAAGAAAGTGTGGGAGAATTGGCGAGTTCTTCGATCATCTTGTAGAATTGGTTCTTACCATTATCGAAACATTATGAATGACATTATTGAGTTTAGAAACACAATGATGAAGCTCAAGTAATTAAAATCTATATTGTTTGTATTAATTTATAATTGTCTAAACCCTAAACAGTTTAAATTAATACTTAATTACAAAAGAATGAAAGAATGATGGGATTTTAACACCATCTTAAATTACAGATGGGAGGGAATTCAATCAAGAAAATTGGCTTTCGATATAAAGAAGTTGGACAAAGAAACGATTGTTTTGCAAAATCTCATTGCGAGAGAAAGATGCATGTGTAATTCATTGGAACATTATATGAGTCGACCAATCAATATTCACAGATGGAGAAAAATGAGAGTATTTAAATTATTAAAAACTATATAATTAACAAAATAAATAATTTATAATAAACCATGGGTAATTATTATATCGTCAGGATTGTTTTCAAAAGTTTTAACAAACGTGTCAATGTATGTTTTAGATTTACGATCCTCCTTTGTATTTGGAAATTCTTCAATTGAGGGAGCTCACAAGACAAACGGTCAAACGTGCCGATGACGCTGAAAGTCGACAAAAGTTCATAGACAAAGCGTCTACAGTTTACATCGAGCTCAACGAACGTCTTCACAAAGAAACTGGAATTGAAACGCCAGAAGTCAAACGTTACTACAAGCATCTTTACATAGCCAAGAAAGAACAATACAAGAGCTTGAAAGTTAAGTTTGAAACGGCAGAATGCAAGATCGAGTTCTTCAATAATGAAATTGAGTGTCTGATAGGAGAATTTGATGATTTGAAACGAAGGTTCTTTGAGACTTTGAAACAAAATCCATATTTCATCAATGATTCTCGCTATAAAATGGACTTGCTCAAGCTTTACCAAAATCTTAAAAAGGAAGAAGAAGGGGATGCAAGGAACAACCTAGAAACGGAAAACAGAAAACCAACGGAAAACCAACTTGCAGTTACTCCATTCAGTGTGGAAGAAGACACTGATGATTATCAGTATCCATATTGTAATGAGAAAGAGGATCAGGAGTTATTCAAAGAAAGATCCAGGCTCCATTTGTACGAGCTATTTGACACTGAACAGGAGACTAATGAGAGTAGTGAAGAGCAGGAAGTTGAGAGTAGCAATGAAGAATTTCTTCCAATTGAAATGCCTGGGGAAGATGAGCCATTCACTGAATACGAAGGTGAAGAGCCTCCGTTTGACTATGAAGAACTTGTGAAGGTCAAGAAGGAGAAGTCAAAGGTTTAAAGAAAATGAGTTTGAAAAATTTTGAAGAATATGACGACGAAGTTGCATATGTCACCATAAAAGAGAGTCTAGGATTTGACACTGATAACCTTATAAATAACAATAAATGTGCATAACTATTAGTATTATCCAAATGCTATAAAATCTTACAATAAAAAATACCTATATATAAAGTGATTGAAGCAGATACTAGTTACTGCTTTCATTGTATTATAATTTTGTAATAGTAAATAGAAAAGTATTGCCAACATTTGAAATGGTTTATTAACTGTACTAGTTTAAAATCGATACATTGAGTTACATTACGTTATACATCATTATATTATCTGGCTGAAATAAATAATAAGCAAGAGTTCTTTTCACACCTTGATTTGCATTTGTGTAAATGTCATGAATGTTGACCTTTTTTGTTCATATTTCACTGAGTAAACGCCATTCTTTCGCCTTATCATTCAATTTTGACTAAAAATTAGTTCGTTTAATAAATATGAGCGACGAACTGAGTATTTCGACACACTTCCTCTTTCAATAAAGAGGTAGAGACTTTACTAGAGGCATATGTTACAATCCTATGATGGCGAGCGAGATAGTTTGATAGATGACATTTATGTTATGCATTATCCCCATATCTCGAGTACCGGCTGAATTTCACTTTTTGTAAATAAGATATACTATTCATACAACTAAGTGACATTGACAGAGACAGATAGCTACGTAGATTATGATTTACGAAACAATTTATTGATGTTCTTCTAAATTATAACAAAAAACATCGTGCATTCTTAACCACTTCACGTCTCAAAATGGAGAATTTAAGGCCAAAGCATACAATTTATTTAGTACGACAGTAAGTCAGTAAAATTTTCACAAATAAATATTAATATATATTAATTTATGAATTATAATATTATTCATTTAGCAGAATAAAATCCAAATAGTCTTCTTCTTCATACAGAGTTGAGTCACTGGAATGAGACTTCTGTATGCCTTAACGCCGTTCTCTTTATTTAAGAGTGTGAATTATAAAACAAAATTATTATTTATTAATTTTATCTTATATATCTGAATTTTAAGTAAATAGAACGGCGTTAAGATTGATGATTAGCACTCGTACTTTATAGCAATTCATCAAACTGCTTCATAAATGTATGAGTTGTCTATTTGTACTTTCTAGTGCCGAGTGTTTGGGAAATGTTAATAGAGCATTTCTTCCTCCATCAGAAGATTTGCTCACTGAAATAGGTAGAAAGCAAATCAATCTGTTGGGGAAGTTCCTTGCTTCTGAGAATATCACGAGGATTTACACCAGTGACTACACAAGAGCTTATGAAACAGCAGAAGGAGTTTTGAACGCATCAAAAAATTCGGATAGCCTTAATATAATTACTGATCCAAGACTCGTTGAAAGAGTAAACAAAATATTACATCTTAATAAAAGTCCTAAAAATGCAAAATTAACAATAATGTTTATTTCTAATTAAAAGGGATTTGGCTCTCTTGAAGGAAAAGAATATAAACATGGAATTGGTGCTTTAATGGCGGCTGGAGTTCATGTAACAAAATACAATCCCCCACAAGCGGAAACATGGGATGAATTGGGGGATCGAATTTCTTCCTTCTATGATGTAATTAATCCAATACTTAATCCAATCATGTACAAATATCCATGCCTGTATAAATAATTTGAAACATTCTGAAATGCCGACTGATAAAAATGCAATTAAAATTGTGGAAATTATGATTTGATTAATTGATAGGAAATTCTTGATGAACTTGACAAATCTCCAATTGAGGAAACGGTTATTATTGTCTCGCATACGTTCACCATGGTCAAGTTTCTTCAGCTTTTGACCCATCCAGATTCCGAAGATTTCTTTCTTCTTACCCCAGAATTTGAAGGAAAATTCCGAGCAGTTAAAAACGCTGGATTTGCCAAATTGAGAATAGGAAGAAAGGAAGTTGGCAATGCCAAGCGGAGACTCCACGTCCTCACTCTGGATGGAGATGATCATTTGAAGATTCTAGAGAGCGAGATGGTAAGTGATACGAGAAACGATAGCAGAGCCAAAACCGCAGATATATTTTCTGGTTGTGTTCAGTCATAAAGATTACCTACCTATTATAAGGAACAATGAAAATTATATTATAATTAAAACAATTAGGCTAATAACATTTATTTATTTTAACCTCCATTTGTTATCAAATTAACTTTTGTTCTAAAAATTGAATAAAATAGATGCATTTATTATACCTAACCTACTAAATAACTAAATATACTTCATTTCCCATATTACAACTCTGTGTTCATATAAAATAAAGTAGGCAAGGTTGTTAACGATCCAGTTCAAATTTTCTCTTCACTTATCTCATATCACATGAGCATTTAACACGAACTCTTACTAAAGAACAGTTTCACTAATGGAGAAATTTTTCATATCTTGGATTATCTTTTTTATTACCCTAAACAATTTTTGCAATGGACAATATTTTACTCCAGAACTTGATGATTCCGAGTTTCTCAAAACTATTCGCTCAGATTTAAAGAGAGTTAAAGATGCATCAAAAAGTGAACTAGTGGATGAAGCCAAAGTAATTAAAAATCTCACGAGGAAATTCATTGGAGCTCAGCTCAGGGAAAATCTCTTTGAAGAGCTCAGCTCATATGCAGAAGAGGAACTCAGACTCAAGAAGTTGAAAGAACTTGAGCTTCTCGCCGCTGGACAATCAGGGAACGGACGAAAAGGGCGCCAAGAAGAAGAGGAAGAAGAAGAAGATGCTGAAGAAGGAGAAGAGAAAGAAGAACCAAAGGTCAATAATTCTTTTAACATAAGCCTAACCAGAAGAGAACCCAGGTTTTTTAGTAACCTTTTAAGAACATGTTTCCTTAAAAGAATGTTTGGATAAAAAGTATTTAATTAAATCTTTTATTTATTCAAAATTATTTTCTTATTTACCATTATTACAATTTCATATGGTAGGTGACAAGCACAACACCCAAAGCAGTAATTCCTCAGGTAAAATTAAATAATTTTAAGCATGCTATTTAGGCTAAATATTTTAAAATTGCGAAAACATTGCAATTAAAATGAATTATCAAGGTTGCGGATCTGCTTTCGGTGATTTTTGGAGCAGGGCAAGGACTCACAGGTATTGCCAACGGAGCAGTGGCAGGAGGTGGAAAGGTGAAAGCACGTGCCATTTCTCCACTTTCTTCTCACCGGTTTGACGCTGCAATTGAGTTCCTATCCCGAACCTCCTCAAGTGACGAACAAAACGAAGGACAAAAAGACGATTTGAACGATAAGTTCTTGAGACTTATTGGCCTTGGTCCTTTGGTTGAAGCGTTTAACGAAAACAAGACGCCATTGAAAAGAGATTTATTCGGAGGAGCCAGAGACGCACTTCACCTTAATCGTCTCCTTACTCAATTCATCACAACTCAAACTAGAGACATTTGAATAAAAGAAAAATTTAATTATGGACTTGTAAATAATATAAAATTTGCATTATGAAAATTAAAATTGAATTCAAAAAATTTTCTCTATGGATTTCAACAGAACATTAAACCTTACCCATTGAATCTGTATGAAATGTATTAATCTGATTTAATCCCCACATTTTAGACTCTATTTTTAGCCATTGTTATACATGAGATTTATTATACTAAACTGATACTAATAATGTAGGTGATTGCGTATGTATATATAATTACGACAATAGAGACCATTTTAGAATTGACGTCATAAGATCAAAGATTCGCATTGTTTTTCTGTATCAGTGAATAAAAGAGTTCCTAATCTTTATTGAAGAATTCTTCTGAAAATGACTTCATTCGGTGATAAACGTTTAGTACACACACACCAATATCCTAACCAATGCCCTAAACCTGAAAAAGGTTTCCTTGAATTGGCTTAATTTGACAAAATATAAAGGGCATGTCGATAAAGAATAAGCAAATGAGATGAGATAAATAATACATTCCATGAGTTGAATTGTATAAGTCCAATTGAATAAGAAGTTGAAAGTTCGAAAAAGTTTGCATTTTGCTGGTATCGCTCAAGTTTAGTCACGGACGTTTAATCAACGCTGTGATTACAGTAAAATATTAAACACGTAAACTTTTTTATTTTTTCGATTAAATAAACGAAACTACGAATGTAGTCAATTCTTGAATTGAAATGATAAGAAATGTAGATATCTCCCTTATTGCCAATTATGACAGGAGCTTATAATAGAGGTAGATATTGAACTTTGAGAGTTGAGAATTCTAGTATTATTTTTTATTGCGTAAAATATGACAAACTGAATTGTCCCATTCGTTTTAATATTTAATTAAATCATTATTATTCTTTGTATTATTGTTATTTTAGTTCAAGTGGGACGCATGTATTCCCAGTAGGTATGTAAAAATGATCTTTATTTGTAAGCCATACTTAATGCCTAAATTGAACGTTAGACATAAGAGGTGAATGGAATCGAGTAAGAGATCAAACTTTTGTTCTTAAATGTATTAAATAATTGAATAGCAGAAAGATCCAATTAAGGTCAACCAACCAATTGATTCAAGATAATCCCGTTATGAATAAATTGAATATTTGGGAAGTAGAATTGACTCATTTCCATTCAATGCCGCTTTCGTATAAATGGACAATTAATGACTACATTAAACTTAATATACTTACCTACACAATATACAGTTTTTATGTTTATAATCCTTTTCAACCAAAGACCTTTATTCGGATTTGCAGTATCGAGGGTAGAAAGATCGCCGGAAACGGAAAGAGTTTAAAAACAATTATGCCTGCTATACCCTGTAGGACAAACCACATGTTTGAAATTCCAAAAAATCATTTCCTGCCACTGTTTTGTAGGTAAATAATCCAAAATTTTGGGATTGACATTGGGGTTCGGAAGTGTATTCTTGTGTAATTTCTCGACCTCGGAACATTCTTTCATTCCCTTTATCGTCGTCCTTCCTCCATCGACTCACGTTGAGTCATTGAGGAATTTTCTAATAGCTGAAACTCGTAGCACTTTGCACGTTAATCTACGGAGTGTCGGAGTCGGAGTAGAAAGAAAATCGACTTCCTCACAAATTCTTTCTACTCTTTACGGTCATTCTGCCTTACAATTTCACCCTGATAATAGCAAATATTTTAAAAGGTTGTAGGTCTCTCGTTTTTCGCATTCTGCGAATGCGGAGAGGAGCCTGTGAGACTTAGCTCGGTTCAGCTCATTTCAGACGTGTGAGAGATGGTGGTGGAAGAGGATCTTCCCTTCGACATGGCTCAGTTTTTCAATCTCACGGACGAGAATTATGAAGAGCTGGCCAAAGTGGCAGCAAAGATCTTAGCAAACGGTGGTGTGATTGCCATTCCTACTGATACGTCCTATGGAATTGCGGCAGATGCGAGAAATCCCCAAGCTCTCGCTCGCCTCTTAGCCCTTAATAAAGGCCGAGATTTTGTTCAAGAACCCATCGTCGTCTGTGTTTCAGATCCATCTGAAGTGTTCACATTTGGAAAGGTACGTAGAATCAACAGAATGCTTCAAAATGAAGCTTTGATTCTTAAACATTGAGATTTATTTTATTGATAATTTATAGGTGACTGTAACGCCTGAAGTTTTAGAAGAATTTTATCCTGGACCCTTGACACTTGTATTCGAACAGTCAGCGGCCCTTCTTGTTGAGCTCAATATGAGAAAACGAATCCCAGATGCTCCCTTTGAAATTGGCGTTAGGTAAATTGAGAATTTATAAATTTGAGCTTCCCTTTATATAGTTTCTAAATAGTTACTGCCGAAATATATTATTATTATTTTAGCATTTAAATATGTTTAAACTTATTTTGTAGTTTTGAAATCTCTGCAAATCTTTAATAAATACGATTAATTTTTATAGAATTCCTGATCATCGTTTTGTAAGAGCTGTGGCGAAACAAAAAGCATTAGCCTTCGCATCAATCTTACCTCATACGAGGAAAGTAGATGCTTTCCAAACCCTCTGGCCAGGACTTCAAGGTGTTTTTGATGGGGCAGGAATGAAAGAAAGCGGGAGGTTCCATCCAAGAGCAATGACCATCATTGACTTGACTATCCCCAAGTTCTATTACTTTGTCCGACAAGGTCACTGCCATAAGGAGTTCCGAGAAAAACTGGAATCCTACAGGATGTTGCAAATTCCAGCCGAGGACTATGACTATGAAGTGAGAAGAGAACGGATTTTGTCGAAAGTCATTAGTCGGATCAGTTGGCAAAAGAAACGATCGTTGCTCTTCTCGATTGATGATGACTGACACGGGTCTTCGCCTGCTTCGAACAATCCTTTCAAGGCTTGGTTCAAAACAGGCTGATTGTGGGCCTCACAAAGATACCGAAATTTGGCGAGCTGGATGTTGACCATGTGCATCCTTGATGTACTTTCTTCCCTTGTCTTTCATCCAGCCGACTTCTCCTACTACATTCTCAATGCCACTCAAAGATCTCATTTGCTCTCAAATGAGAACTATTACTTTATTACTATTTATTACCTACTTTATGATATTGGTGTTGGTACTATTGATTATTAATTTATAAAACCAATCGATCTGTTAAATATTATTCATAATTCGTATGCAATTCAAAACTATAAAATGATATATCTATAAGTGATTATCGTTGTTAGATCATGTCTTAATTGGTAATACCAAATAATAGTAAAAAAAAAGTTTATTTTGATTGTCTCGTTTTTAGAAAATATTATTGTTTTGCATAATAATAATTTATTCTTATATTAAATATTTAAAAGAGTTTATTTTACTAAAACAAAAAATTTTAAATTATTTTTATTTAGGTAAATGAAATCTCTGAATGCAGGTATATGCATATATATGATAGTGTTTGTGTACTCGAGCTGTATAAAACTGTACGGAGCTAATTGATATATGTATCTTCTAAGAACATTTTTAAAATATGAAAAATGTCATGTTTTAATTAAAAGTGTTTATTTTATATATAATTAATAAAATAATAGATAATGCATGTATTATTAATTACATAAATGTTGGACATTTATAGTACTACGATTTATCAGCGAAAAATGTCCTTTTGTATCAATATTGTTAATTATGCTTATAAATGAGCATTTCTTTATCCATTCATCTATTCTTATTTATTACTATTATTAATAAATATTTTATATTAGGGACTATACACAAAGGACGTCACCCTTTTTCCCGATTTTTAGACCCGGGGGGGGGGGGGGGGGGGGGGGGG
>VJMY01000613.1:0-43573 GCA_009869795.1 Neelides sp. FZ-2019 | reverse complement strand
GGAACCTAATCTAAAAATTTGGAAATTTCAGTTTCGTATTATAACAAAAAATATGCAGATAAAACAAAGTTATCAACTGTGGAATGCATAAAATGCTCTGTTGATGTTCCCATGAATACTTATTCAGCAACTGAAGTAAATGGAATATGGAAATGTGCCAAATCTGATGAAATCAATAGATTGAAGAAAATTAAAAAATTATTACAGGAAATGAATAACATCTAAAAAGATTTAACTCGTTTCCAATTTTATTAGCATCAAATTTTTATTTAATTAGAAATTTTTGATAACATTTTTTAATTAAATATTGATAATGCATCTTTTTAATAGATCTAGATCCATTTTTTATTTAAAATGAAATGTTTAGTATTACTAGTAAACATTTGAAGTCATATAATATATGATGTTTTGTTTTATTTAATGTTTATTTTTTATTATATAAGTATATTTTAACATTTCCAATAAATAAAGTATTTTACACAATTAATTACCTTCGTCAGTTTGTCACTATTAATATTTGGCAGCAATATGAAAAGTTATTATTTTATATTAGTCAGAAATATATCTAGTTGAATGTTGTTTAGTTGTTGGCCAAGTTTGTTGAAATGCTTTTAGTTCAGCCACTTGAAAGTCGATAGTTATGTTAATAGTTATTGGTTCAAATATTTTTCATTGTTTCTTGGCTAACTTTAACTTTATTTTATGCGATAGAAATTTATGAGTATAACAAAAGAGAAGATTGTGATTACAACTATACAGTTTATGGTATTTCATCAATTTTACTCGATCTTGATATGGTAATAAATCCAATATTATATTGGTATTTAAATGACGATTTTAAAAATGGAATAAAATCAATTTTCAAACTATATAAATGCACTAATGAATAAATTAAAAACGCAGAGATTTACCAATTTACTATGATTTATTTAATAGGTTTTTATTGTTTAATCAACAAGTAGGTAAATTTCATATCAAATATAGCAATTAAAGGGATTTAATGAATGAAAATGAATTATTTAATCTTGATAAAACTTTTTTAAAACTAATTATTAACTGTGAAAATAAATGTAATCTAAAGAGTATAATAAAATAATATTATTTTTAATATTATTTGCATTTGAAATATAAGCATCATTTGGGATTTTAATTTTTGGGGCCAAAGGAATTGTCTCATCCGATTCCATTTATCATTAATTAGTTATTTTGCCCTTAACATGAGATTCATTTTTAGTTAATATTTAATTCATATAAGATACTCTTATTGCATAATTCATACCTATCAAATCTCACTTGATCGAGGTTTGATATTGCTATGTTCGATCCGATATATTAAATATTAATTAAATACTAAGCTTATTGACTTATTATTGTATTTTATAGTTTTAACATATTATTGTTATTATTGACCCATAAACATACTCGATACGAATTACTGAACCTATGTAGTATTTGAAGAGTTGTGATATTTTTAAACTCGTACCTAGAGCATGCGAACCTCGTTGGAACGAAAGCGAAGTATAGCGAAACAAATTTGAGTTGAGCCATGCCCATTTTCTTTGAGTATTTGAATAGGTCTTAAATAATTTCTTCTCACTTAATTATCATCAAATTAACTACATTTTAAAATCGGATTCTTTTCAAATCAAAATCATTTTCAAACTGAAGTAAGTTAGTTTAGTAAATTAACTTAGTAATAATGACAATGGATATTTATAACAAAGTTGTTAATATTTGCAGTTGAATCATAAATATTTTAATTTGTTCACTTAATTTTTAATTAGAAAAAGAACAGCGAGGCAATCCAGAGTCATGGCTGAAACAATCCCATTGAAAATTCAATCGCTGGACATCCAAGATGTTTCAATTCGGCTCCTCCGAATTTACATTGATGAATTCGACAACTTGGACGCCCGAGCTAAACCATATCCCCACGTAATGGCAATTGAAGAGAATGTGAATCCTGCAACTTGGTATTCACGGCTAAAGATCAAACATAATAAATCGCTGTTCAAATCCATCAAGTTCAACAAAATCTCCATGACTTATTCTCCGAAGACTTCAATCCCTTCAACGTCCGCCAACTTTTTTGATCCATCGGTCAAGTTCAACAATGACAACGAATGCCAATCTTGGTTTTGGAAAATTAAACTCCAATACTCGGCGTCAATCGTTGCTGGTGCATTGTTCCATTTGATGTCTAACCTATCATCAGTATTGGAAATGAATTCCTTCTCCACCAGAATCCTCCAAGATGGGAAAGTGAGCAAATTGGAAATTCCTTTCGAGGAATTCGAATTCTGGATTTTGCCTCACATTGCCAATGAGCATTATTTATTCCAAGACTTTGAAGACAATGCGAAAACAATTAACAGTTTTGACACGTTCTATCAAATGGTCCATTTCATGATTGGAAGCGAAAAGAGGAATTTGGTCTTTGACCCAACGTTGATTCAATATGGAGTTCGCGGGCAAAAGGGGGAAATCGTCGGGATGATCCAAAACTACGAGTTCTACAAGACGCGGTTCCCGGGGATAATCAAAGAACAAGAGCGACACAGTTACAATCACAATTCCGTTGAATTCCAAATGATGTACACACTGGGTGGGTTTTTGGATCGAAGGGCAAGCGACGAAACAACAGCTTTGATGTTTCGGATTGTTAAGCGATTCACTCAAGAATTGATCTATGGAGTCCAATGGTGCGGCTACTGTGGGAATTTCCTTCCTCGACCATTCAAGTGCATCAAGTGCAAAGTGAAGAATTACTGCGGGAAGGAATGTCAAAAGGCAGATTGGAAATCTCACAAAATGACCTGCGTTGAACCCTCGGTTTGAAAAATTCCTTAATTGTTCAAATTTATTTGCTGACTGAGTTTTTGATTTGTTTAATTGATTTATTTTTAATTGATTTGTTTTATTTTATGATCTTCCACTTTATCTCATTGTTTTAATATCATTGATTTAAATGTTTTAAATTAAATTGTTAATTCATTAATAGCATTGAATTATATATTATTGACGATTTATATTCAAATCTTTGTTTGAATTCAAGTAATTGATTTCAATTGAGTTTAAAAACTTCGGCCAGATGAATTGTCTTTAATGAGTGGTATCTTCCCAGTTCATTCGTCACTTTGCTTAGAATCAGATTCCTTCTGATTATCTTTAATTCTTTAACCGATTAAATATTTTTTAACTTGTGCTCATTGTTTTATTTAGAAAGTCTCTTATATTTATTTAAAATATTGTTTTATTTCTTGAACTGATTATTTTTAAGTCAATAAATAAATAGTTTAATGTTTACTTAAACTCACACATTTCTACATTGATCAACTATTTATTGATATGGCAAAAAATATTGATTATAACATACATAGTTAAAATTGGAGAATCCATTCAGGGAATTAACCGTTACAGTTAATAATCATTTTACATATAAATAACTAGTGCCAAGTTAGTAAAGTTTTATGTAGGTGCTTGTTTTATATTTCATTAATGATAATGATAATAAAATAACTGACATTTATTTGACTAATTGAATTATTTTGAAGTTCGACGACGTCATCAAATTCCTCATATGCTTAAAGTTAGTGCATTTTCTCTTTCGTAGTATGGTACTAAAGTGTGTTGAATTTAAAAGTACTACGTGCGCATTTGCATTTAATTTAAAGAAAAAATAATAATAATAATTGATGGGGCTGGGACCGAAAGAGTTCTTTAGGTCTTTACTTTGACTGCAAGCCTCAGGCACTAGTTACTGTTATTATGATGTTACTATGTGAGTTTGTATATGAATGATTAAAGATCCGTTCGTTGAAAATGATTCCTGGCATAGATTACACTTGAATGATGTTTCTTTATTGTGGTGTATTCTCAAATTTGAATTTAATTCGGCTATCGTTTTAACTGAGATATGGCAAAATATACAAGAAAACTTTCTTTTTCTTTCTACTCATAATAATGAAAATAATAATGATCACCATCATCATCATTATCATCAACACTAACATCATGGTGATTTCTGGAATGAGTGTTGAGCAGAACAATTGACTGAATTCTCTTTTGACAAACATTACACTTATAAGGCCTTTCTCCAACATGAAGAATCAGATGACGACGGTCCATGGTTGATTCATTTAACACGGTGATTTGTTTATCACACAATACAAATTGTTTCAGATTTCAAATTGTAATAGCCTTGGCATCTTATAAAGTGATTACGTTAAATTGCCTGACTGAGAAAACGATTTGTCACGCATTTGACACTTGTAGGGCCTTTCCATTGTATCTATACTTAAATGTGAAATAAGTGAAATTAGTCAATTATCAATCGTTGCAAATTATGTTATTTAATCCCCCAAATCTATTTTTCACAAATGTCAAATTAATTACATAATCATAATTACCTTTAACATTATGATTTTTAAAATGTATAAAATGAACATTAGTTTAATTAATAGTGATAGGAAAACTTTATCGTTACGTAGTTGTAATTTACACTAGATTTAATTGTAAAACGCTCACTTTTTCACATTATGCTAACTAACAAGAATATATATAATACATCATATTAAATAAGTATTTATGAATGCAAAGATGAAAATAAATAATTCATCATTTTTTACAATTCAGTATTAGATTTTTTAAAATCAATATAAAAATTTCAATAGTTCATAATTAAGAAAATTGTTAAATATTAAAGAATGGCAGCATAGATTGGATCTCCTGTTTTGATTAAAGCACATTTTGGCTCAACAAGTCCAAGTAGAATCCCTAAAACTCCTTTGTTTTTCATTAAGTTCGTTGTATACTCATCTTTTATTGTTCTTTTAATCCTTTTAAAGATAAAGGCAAATTTCAATTATTAAACAAAGCAAATATATACATCAATGCTAATTGACGAACGAAATATAAATAAAAACATTAAATATTAAATAATATACAAGTTGAGAGTAAATGGTAATTTTAAAGTACGTTTTTAAAGTTTTTAAAGGCTCGCCATCAGAATTAACAATTCCGGTAAAGGGATCAACTATAATGCTCGGGCATCTTCATTTCAATGAATAAAAAGTATTATAATTTACCATTGTTTAAATATGCCATTTTATTAAATTATAAATTACTAATTAAGACCTTGCACATGGCATTGGAGCTCTTAAAATAGCAAAATTCTCATTTGACCCAATCTTCACGTATGACCAAAAATCTTCTGAAAAGGGTTCTGGAGTTCCTTTAATTAAGATTGTTGGCCTGAAATTATGATGACTCACGGGGGTTTTGAGTTTTGAATTTAAAAATCCAATTGACTCTTCTGTCATCAGCATATAAGAAGATTTCCCTTGGAACGAACCCTAAAGTGTCAAAAAAACAGATTAACAATTACTTTTATTTTCATAATTATTTATATTTAATAGTTTGAAATTGAGAATAATTTAAATAAGTCATAATATAAAATATGAAAGTAATAAATTTAGGAAGTGAAAAATATAATTTATTTGTAAATAATGTTACTTTAATTTGTGAAGTGAATCCAGAAAAGTTTTTTTGTTCGTTAGTTACATTTCTTTGGGTGGTTTGAGTATCAGAATGATAAACAAGCCTTAGACCAGTTTTATTCAAATACTTATCAAGCCACATAGCTACTTCATCTCCACAATCGTATCCTTTAACCTTTTCTCTAAGAACCCTAAAAAATATAGAAATAAATATAGAAATGTAGCCTTTTAAGTTAATTGGTAAGTGTTTTATCAATTGAAATTAGTCATAGTCAAATAATTTTTTAAATATTCAAATATTGTATTAGGTAATTTACAAGCATGACATTTGCATTTGATTGTTTTCATTTGGTGGAGTGAATGTGATTGACTTTCCTTCACTTCCATTTAAAACTACTGAATTCTCATCTATATGAACATCAATTAGAGCCAATTTCGGTATTCTGATTCGAGTCTGATCAATACCCTTTGAATCGACTATCATAAAAGCTCGATCTCTCATGTATTTTGAGGCTTCGATAAATATCAATTAAACAGCCAATTAATTATAAATATATACTTTCATATTTTCAAAATAAGATGCATAGAACTTATAAAAATATAAATTTTATAAATATATTTTATAAATTCATTAAATATAAATTTTAAATTTAGTAGAGTTATTAACTAAATTTTTTAATAAAAACCTCTTAGTCCCAAGCTTGTCATTTCACATTGATCAACTTTGATTCCTTTGCATGATTTGACAGGGAAAATTGTTAATTCACTCACAGTTCCTACTTTGATCCATTTACCTGGGGCAAGCTCTTTGTTTTTCTTTTTATAAACTACAAAGATTGAAGTTAAAATAACACCACAGCTTAATATAGCTGTATAAATTATTGACAATTTCGAATTTGGAAATATCTTAATATTTGAAGTTTGAAATAACATTGTTAAAGTTACTTTACTGTAAAGGAAGCTGAAGGGAAAGAGGGAATGACCATTTATTCATAGTTAGGATTATGTAAAGTAAATCTTAACCCCTTAAATTATCAATTAAAAATAGCTTAAACTTCAATGAACTAGAATCATTTGGAACTGGATAATCTTTAACCTTAAAGTAATCTTGTTTTTAAGATTAATATTGATATAGTATTAACGTAGCTGATAGATGCGCCTTTAAATCCTTGCTTCAATATTAATTATATTAAATTGAACTCAATCCATTAGTCATTTGACGCGTACCAAGTGACTGCTGTCCATAATAAGATGGCACTTAATTGTTTATGATTATTTTTTAGCCCATTAAATGTTAAGATTGAATTTTATTCATTCAATTTTAGGAGTAACAAGGTAATTTTTGCAAAAAAATTTCAATTCAATAACAATGATGCTAAATGACAAAATTAATAAAAGGCCAAATAAAAGAAATAAACTTGAAAACAATTTAAACATTAGAGATTTGTTTTCGCTTTTAATTCCCTTATCACCACTAGAAAACGAAATATACATGCACGGAAATATCAACTAGAATTTCAAAAAATTATATTAAGTATATCAAAATTGTATTTAATTGTTAATAGTATGTATACTCATAATCATTATGAGTATTTGCGTCGCAAGCAATGAGTTAAATATTATTTAAACTTTTTGCAAATGACAAGTTCAAAGGGAAGAATAAGGATGATTATTATTTTATTTATTATTTATTTGAGCTTAGAAATGTAGGCATATTACTTATTTGAATTTAGCATATATATTTACACTTCGGGTAGACATCTCTTTCCCCTTTTTACTTGTAAATACTCACTTTCATGTAATAATGCATCACAATTCATTTTAATATCACAGTGCCTGGAGGTGAATCTATGACATTTATGAAAATAAAAGTTTTCAAAGAAGATCCGAGCATCGCTGGTAAAATTTTTATTAATTGAGAGTTAAAGCACCACGTTCACATTCATCAGCGGCATTCAGATTCGAAGATTCGATCCTCTGTAACACTTTTCAGGTCCTATGGTTTATCTCATATTTAATTCAAAGTTCATTTCCTATTCTAATCCTAAAAAGAAAATGAAAATTGTAACTTGTTTACACCAAACACAACTATTTGAACTCCTTGAAGATTACAATGAAATATAAAGTTCAAACATTTCCCATCTATAAACATTCCGTTAGACCTTTTATGAGCTTAAGCTCGCGTGTGTTTTCTAAGAATAATTTAAACCCATCTTTCACGGTCATTTTTTAACCCCAAGAAAGGAACTAAAATAGAAAGAATGCGTAAAAAGTCATTGCGTCATTGAGATCCCACAATCACTTTAAACTCCCCATTTATATTCTTCCTCGTTCTCGTCTCCCAACCGCATGCAGAAGACAAGGATTCCTCGTGTAAACATATTTGAACTTCTCGAGCATAAATTCCCCTTTCTATTTCTATCATCCAAATTATTCTTTAGGTCTCAAATAGTCCGTTTTGTTTATTTGGTTGGGAAGAAGAAGAAACTTTCTCCACTACCTGAGCCTCTCAAAACTCTCAATTCTCATCTCAAGGGACATATAAGGGCTAAAAATAAATCTCAATTTGATAAATATTGACTTTTCTAAAACCCCGTCTGAAGTCTTCATGTCATTGAACATTTCCAACCCAATAAACACTTCAACTCTTATTGATGTTCTATAATTTAATAATCATAATGGAAAATAATTTACGAATAATTAAACCTGTCAAACCTCCTAACCCATGGCATAAAATAATCTAAAAACCTTCATTTGACACTTAGATCTCTAGAAAGAATTCTTAGCCGAGACTTCTTTCGCGGAGGAAATTTCCAAAAATGTCATTATCATCCCAGAACCTCCAAAGAGGGATTTCATTCATACTCGTCCTATGAGTAAAAGCCCTCGGGAGTTTTTCAAACCTTTTCCTTCTCCGACCAACTTCCTTCAAGGGACATCCAATGCCTAGAAAGAGATATTCGACTAGCTGGATTTCTCCAAAACTCAACGAGCCCCACCACCACAACCCTTCAAATGAAATCGGACAAAAAAAACCCAAATTCCCAAACTCAACTTGCTTCAATTTCTCTTAAAGAAGAATAGGATTTCTATAGCTATAAGACACCAACCAAATTAGTTTTAAACCCTTATTCTTCTATTTCGAACCCATTTGATCTGCAGAGTTCTCGCACCCTCAACAGCAGTCGGAGTCCTTAATTCCCTTACAGCCAGATGATCTCATTTGGATCGGCGCGGAAAAAGTAAAAGACAAAAGAGCAGTAAAAAATCCAAAAAGTCAAAGAAGAGTAAGAATAGGGATGATGAGACCATGCAACGAGTCTAATTCTGATTCTGACGATGATATCTCCGTTTCACTCAACTCTCTCGGCTCTCGTTGAAAACTCAAAAACAAATGGGAAGAAGATAATATGCAAGATTAATTATTCAGTTTATTGGTTTAATTTATATGAAAATCAACGGTCAATTTCTCAATCAGTTCACAAACGGTGTACAAAGAAATCTAATTCTAAAATTGAACAATATTTTGTTTTTTGTGAATTGTCAATTGATTGCTCTTAAATATGTGCCGCCAGTTTAAAAATCCAATCGTAAACATCATAAACATGTTTACCAAGCTATTAAATGAAATAATAAAATATCATCAATAAATTCACCAATCGTTATAATTATAATTTGCCTTCATGACATATCCGACTGGGGATAATTAAAACTAACATCATGCGAATTGAGGAAAATTCCAATCATCCCTAATCTTTTATTGCCATTTAGACTTTAATGGATCCATCAGGAATTTCAGAGACGAATTGAAAACCATCAAGGTAAAATCCATCAGACGTCCAGACGATCCCCCAAAACAATTCAATTTAAACATTTAATCAATAATTAATTAGATAGTCTAGAAAGTTAAATTTATGAAATGAGTCTGCAAGCTCTTCCCCTTGTCATTCACATGAGTTTATTTTAATTTAAATAGTTCAGATAAATGCCACTTTTTAATCTCAAAAGCTCTATTCATTCTAACATTAATCAAATATTGTTCCTTAAATAAACGTTTCAAATTCAGAACAAGTGGAAATCATTCTTACGCAATAAATAATCGCTCATAAAAGAAAGCCTAAAATTAAACGTCAAACTCGTCGGACATAATATAGTTGGCTGTGGGGGTACGAAACTTTTTCATTGTTTCTTAGTATTAATTATATAATGATTCAAGTATTAATTAATTATTATTACACAATTAATATAGAAGATTAATAACTTACATTAGTAACATACAGTAACAGTTGAGTCCAATCGAAAGCCCAAAGCTGAACACAAAAGAAACTCCTAGAAACCCTTCAAATGAAATTTAAAATTAAATCAGACATTAAAATCATAGTTAGCAATTTGATCCTTAGTTGAATTGAAAGCTTAAATTCCAAATTAGCTTAAAATAAAACAATTGTTACGAAATTGTCCTGACTAAGTCATTATTTTATAACGGAATCAATGTCCTCATTCTCCACTTACGCAACTTCCTTGAATCAGAATATTCCAGACAATGCTTAGATTTCAATCTAATAATGAACGAACAAAAGGTTATTTAAGGCTCGTCTTCAAATGATAATTCCAATGACTCCTTCCACGTGCCTTGCTATAATTAAAAGAAACCAATAGCTCAATTAATTCTCCTATTCAACCCAAATTCCTTTTCTGTTCCTTTCAATTTCCATATTTAAGGAATGAATAATTAGAAGTAAATGAACCAATTATCATGAATTTGTCTTTCAATTCTACTCAGAATGGATGTCTTAATTGTTATATTTAATGGAGTTGAATATCTTAAATTTCTAAACTGACTAACACTAAGTATAGGTATAATTGTATATTAAAATGTCAAAATAAACCATTTATGTACAGTATAACTAAGTAAGTTCAATATACCGTCCACACATTCAGACAGAGAAGTTTGAAATCTACTTAAATATTTACTCAAATGGATCCTTCAAATATATAACTCTTAACTAAAGCAAACATCAAACTCGGCCTTTCAATTTCTCCATTAGTGACTGTAAAAGCCTTTTTACCTTTTATTTCTCCTGAACAAAGATGTCTAGCACATTCAACTTATCAATTTCATCACAATCAATTCCAATTCTTTAATAAATAGAAGAAAAACTAAAACTCAATAAGAAACACCCACTTGTCATTCATATTGAAAAAGACATTAAAAATACATTTACAAAGAAATCCCAATCAATTTAAAAGGTCAGAGACCCTTAAAATAAAATTTAATATTCTGAGAATGAGAAATTAACTTGTGTATTTTTCATAAGAAAAAGAGGAATTTGATATTTGTGATCTCGACGTGGGCGATCTGATAGCCATGAACTTCCTTCGCTATGGCCAATCTTCATTTCTCCGTCATCTCCTTCTCCAACTTCCCATATGGGCAAAACGAGGAGGAAAATTGAATGCGAATTCAATGATTGAATAAACCCAAAGAAGCTTGGCATCTTTCAATCCTTCCATTGTGAAATTTGGTCCGGAACGAAGAATCTTCTTTTTGAATCTCACATCTCCGACAACCGGATCCCATGGCGGGTCTTATTTCAAATAAATACTCGTTTTCTTAACAATTTCAATTTCAACATTGCTCCATCTTCACAAATTCTTTTATTTAATACAAAATGTAACTATATTCCTCTGTTTTTTGGGATAGGGTTTCTAATCAAGTTATTTCATATAAACGAGATAATGTTTCAAATCATCAGAATACATATACTCTAAACTCTCCATTAGAACGTCCCGCGCTCTATTCACAGAATTGAAAAAAAATACCCAGCGTTCTATTCATATGTAACGAATTTAAAAATATTTTTTCAATGTTTGATTTGAAGAATTCAATGAGGGGATATGAAATACGCGCCATTATTGAATAGCATTTATTTAGGTTGTTGAACTTAAGTTATCATTACTCTCACTCCCCGTAGATACCCGCATTCTAATGGAGACCCCGCGCTTTAATGGAGAGTTTAGAGTACATTCATTTGACCATACGAGAAAACTCGTACTTGTTTTACACTTACACTACACTATGTATGCCTATATTCATATACATGCTTACAAAAAGTCAATTGGAAAAGAATATAAATCGAAAATAATAAATAAACTTTTGACAATAGACTCATTGTGGCAGAATGGAAATGTTAGAAAAATCCTCCAAGATCAAAAAAGAAACTCAATAAATCCAAATAGGAAATCCTTTCCTTTTCAGGCTTTCCATGTTCATCAATGTCACTTACCACAAGATCCTTTATGCATCTCCGTCTCGCAAAAACTTATTTGCACTCCAAAAACTTATTTGCACTTTTTTCCTCCACTGCCTTCCCCATTCATTCCGCAGATTCACCTAGAAAAAAGAAAAATAAGGCTTCTTCTCACTGCATTCGTAGTTTATGGCTAATTGAGACTTGACGGAACTTGTCAGTTAAGCATTTAAAAAAATACTTTACAAGTATTTGTTATTGGATGCATTTTAAGAAAGAAAATTTCTTCTGTGTGTGATCAAAGCAAGCTCTGGTTAATCATAAATAGAAGTCAAGTCTTTTCAAAGCCAAAGGCCGAAAGGGAAATAAATATAAAAGGGATAAAATAAATAAAAACGACCTCAACTTAACGAGGGAAGTAGTATGGCGAAATGAGAAGAGGCGTTTTTTTTAAACCACAGAATGGTGAATTGAATGAGTTGGGCGGATGAAAAGTATTTTTCACTGACTGACCTTCAAACTTTTCACATTTACTTCTTCCTTTGTTGCATCCGAGCAAAGGGATTTCATTCACAGACAAGATTGAACTGACTGAATGAATGATGTCAAATAGAAGGAAACAAGAACAAAATCATCTTCCGAGCTCATGAACTTCACAAAACTTCAGATGCCTTCAGGAATTCCCAGAAATCTTCAATTCCCATGAAATAGAATTGAGACGTCAATTTCACTTCAACATTTCCTTCTCTATTAAAACGCATACAAGAAAATCATAATAATATTTTAAATCCATTACTCCTCAAGGCTATTAAATTTTTATTAAATTTCTCGATAAATTCTCGTTTCTTCTTTTTAAGTCCTCCATTTTTAAGCAATTTCTGATGAATTCTCAATAAATTCAACGCATATATTGAAATAAAATCTTAGTAAAAAAGGTTTGATTTTTTATAAAACAAAAATTATTAGCTTTTTAAAACTCAAGGGACATGAAAACTAAATTTCGCAATAAAGTAATAAAATGTCCAATGTAATTTCAGTTTTCCCAGAACTCAAAAAGGAATTCGTGAAATGTTTTTAATATCGAGTGCATTTCATTTTTAATAAATGGGGATTTGAATCGTCTCAGACAACTCTATCGTTATTCGTCAGACCTTCGCTAAGCCAGGGATAACTTATTTCATCATTGATCGAGTAAAAGCCCTAGGAATCCTCTCCAAGTCTCCAACGGAAAGATGATTAAAAATGATGCAGATACTTTCGTCCCTTCTCATCATATAAAGCATGGAGCTGTACACAAATCCATGTTTGTTTCCAAAAAATAAAGTTCAACTTACCAATTCACACATTTATCAAATATTAATTTTCGTCCACTTTAGCATTGCAAGTACCAGTCAAGCGAAATTCAAATCCCGTAGCGCATTCTTTCCTTCTCACGATGAAAGGACTTTTAGATAAATTAAATATCACTAATCCATACTTAAATGAAAAACTAAATAGTCCATTCCTGCACCTAAGGATATGATACCTTATATTTTCTTAAACTTTGTTAAATTTACTCAATAAAAACATATATAAAACATATACAATATATATATATATATATATTTATATATTTATATAACTCGTAAAACTCGATATAAAACTCATCCATCTGAAAATGAATAGTAAATTATCTATTGATTAATTCCATGAATTAAAAATAAGTTATATAGAGTTTGCAAGTGAGATATTTTGGCATCCCATGTGGATAAAAATAAGACAGTTGAGTTTCTTGTTAAGGCAAATCAATAAACTTAATGAACTCGAAAAAAGAAATGAAAGGATCGGCCGGCTCATCGTCAGTCATATCATAGTAAGGGTTATAGGGCAAACAAATTGCTGTCATATGCTTTTGTCATTTTTACCATTATAGAATTATAGACCATTTTAGAGGTTTTCTTATCTCACAATTCATAAATATCTCTAATATTTTATATATCTAAATATCCTATTTATGCTATATTGATATATATATATATCTAGCATATTAACGTAATAGTAAAGCCAAATAACTACCCACAAATACAAATGAAGAATAAACAGAGAACAATGTTTAGTTCTCAACCCCTCGTCAGATTATGAAAGTGATTGAAAAGGAGGAAAACTTTCATCTTTTGTTCAAACGAGCTCCAGAGAGACAACTTGATCCAAATCATTTAAATGTTCTTTTAGATAGGAAATAAAACAAGTCCGGAGTCAATGAACAATTTCGAAGAACAAAAGAACAAACCATTCATAAACAAAACTTTCCCCAACAGCGCAATTAAACAAACTTTGCTCAGACCAAATTATTTAACCATGAGAAAGCATAATATTGTAAGTTTCTTCGCTTCGCTTTAACTCTTCACTCAATTACAAAACGACTTCAGACAGCAAATATTTATTTAATTCAAAGTTATGAAAATATAATACCTAGAGTCAACCGAATTCATCATAAATAATTATATCCGAAGCCTTAAATAAGTAAAAACTAAAAACAAAACCATTCATATTTTTATATAATATTTTAAGTCCAATTAAAATAATTTACTTCATATAAAATTAATACACTATAAATCGCTATAAATGCATAAAAATTCAAGTCACTAGACAGAAAAACAAATACACTTATAAGCTTCTTCATCCTATAAGTTTTAATAAAAAAAAGTTCCTAGAAATGTAAGATGAAAACCCATGTTGGAAATTCTGATGAGTCAAGAAGGAAGAGCAACAGTGAGATGGCTATTATAAGCCATATTTTGGTAAAGAACCGACTTGGATGAAACACAGGAAAAACCCTCAAGGCATCTACTTTCAAAATCCAAGAGAAGAAAAATCATCTATAGTACCAAATGCTACAAAATTATTCCTTCCATAAATCAACGTCTTCATCTCAACTTTTCAACTCTACTCACCAACATTAAATTATTTATTAAATCAACATATATTTACTTTTACTCAATTAAAATCAATCCCCTCTCAAATGTCATAAAAAATTCAAAAACAACAAAATCATTGAAATCCTCAAAATGAACTAATCCTATTATCTCTTATCTTGTTAGAATTATTCCATTTCATTTTAGCAGAAATCTGCAGAAAAATCAAAAAGTTTTTTTCTTTTTGCGCCAAATAACATAATCTCCTTTAG
This sequence comes from Neelides sp. FZ-2019, assembly GCA_009869795.1. NCBI lineage: Eukaryota > Metazoa > Arthropoda > Collembola > Neelipleona > Neelidae > Neelides > Neelides sp. FZ-2019. The sequence continues at coordinate 28,658 of VJMY01000613.1, read as the reverse complement.
ACCATCGCCCATCCACCACTTGGTTTAACGGGAGCGAATGAAAAAGGGTCCTTGTTAAATATCCCTAAACGCGACTCCCCGCGTCCTACATTTATGAATTTATCTTTGTTGCTAACTAGGAAAAGCTCAGCTCCTTCACTTCCGCCCCTCTTTAATGAGACCATTGAAAAGTCGTAAACCTGAAATACTCAAATCTCTCTTCATCCACTCCCCCAGTTCGTCTCTAAATATCTCGGAAATGTCTTTTGAAAGGAGAACACGACTATCAAACCGCCCCGCCGTCTCCCTGTTAACCTTTCACATAAAAGTTGAAGGAAGCCCCTTGCGTTCCTAATATTTGGAATCTGTCGCAAATCCTCGGCGGCCCAACAGACAAGTTGAACACTTTTCAAAAGAATTCACTTACAAAATCCTCCATCAATTGACACCCAGCCCTGTGAACACTATTCACATCTTCACTCCATCTTCCCATAATCTTAGCCTCTCGCCGCATTCAATTTCACAATATATTGATAATTCATTTCTATATACCATAATGTAGAAAAATATCAATAATCCCAAACATAGGGATATTTTTCATATTATACATGCCCATATAAAATATATAAATCTTCTCCTACTTATTAAAGTATATTAAAGCAAATGCTATAAAAGCCCGTATTTTTACGCTTTCGACATTTGTTAAGGTAATAGATCCCAGCCGGATCTTCCTACTTTCACTTATTCGAGAAGAAATCCGTCACTCAATTTTTCCATTTATCAACCCATTGCTCTTTGACAAGAAGCGAAATTCGAAGTTCCCAATTTCACTTAAATGCTTCCTGTACTTTAATTTCCAAGCGAATGCCTCAAATACGCCTAGAAATGGATTTATGTTACATATCTACATATGTATTTAAATTGACACATTATCCTGAATACACATATTAGTATGTTGATTCACTTAATTATTATTTGATCACCAAACACGAATGATGACTCTACATTAATAACATTAACAATATTCGTCCAATTAAACTTGAACCACACGGCCCGGCCAAAACAAGACAATGCATTTCCATTGTTCTAACGAAAGTAATTTATGTTCATCTCATTTCACTTGTCCATAGTGTATTCTTGTAATTCAGAATTACTAATTCTCAAAGGGCTCTTCCGAGAAACCTAGCTAATTGGAATGACGTGTTTGAAAATAATTATTTCATTCAACTAGCCATCTATGATGTTAGACCAGCAAGAATAATAGTGAAATGTATATGGTCCATAGAACAGCTGTACCTCGCCGTAATAATAAAGAGAAGAAAGAGATGGCTAATCAACAATTTAAATGAGATTCGTCCAACTTGATCAAGGCTCAATTCTCCCAAGACATAAATGAAACTGGGAAGGAAATTCAATTTTCAATTTGGTAATGTTGTCGAGCAAGGCGGGCGGAAACAAAGCTCACACTTTTACTTTCTATATTCCTCAAAAAGACCAGAGTTCTTTTTGGACACTTTATTTATCTTTCCTTCAACTCCTCAAACTCATCTCGCCCGACTTTCAACATTCTCATCACATTCATTGAACAAAACCTTCTAAAGATCCTGCGATTCGCGTAGGCGTCAAAATGCCCATCTCATAAATCCTCATCTCTCTCATATCTCACTCACACCGTTCCATACAACTACACACATCCACAAATTAAGCCGATTCTTTTCATGGGATTTAATTAAAAAATTCTATTAGTATATAAAATATCTATAAATATATCTTAATTACTTTTCCTTTGTGAATTCCCAAATTCCCCTTTACTTTTTTATAGTATTTCTTATATGTAGGTAATTGTAGGTTGTATAGAACATAATGTTCTATCATAGAACTTCTAAGCAAATCTCTTTATATCATTAAAAAAGGAATCCTTATCATTCTGATTAAAACCTCCCACATGAAAATGAGATCACTTAAAACAAGAAAATGAGAAGATTATGATACACAAAACTTTCACCGACTTCATCAAATTCACAAAGTTATTCCTTATCATTCCAAAAGTCGAGAAATCTCATGAATAGTCAAATCTCACATAAAATAAGTTCTTAATTAGCTTGGAAATCTTAAAACATTTCTCCATCCAATCTTCCAAACTTTTACCTCAATTATCCTATCAAGGGAAATTAAAAACACCGAGGTTCCTTTGCAAGCTAACTCTAAAAAGACACTTATAGTATAAATGCACTTACATCATAAGAAATTTACCAAAAGCCGTTTAACAAATTCAAAAATATAAATAAATTCTAATTTATATAAGCGATCTTTGAAAATAGCATTGCAGTTCTTTTCTGCAGTCCATAAAATAGCTTTAAATAGCCATTCACTTCAGCACTTTCGTGCATTTAAAGAATTTGAATAAACACCATTGTTATTAATACATTTACTCAAATCTCCTCCATTTATTCTTACGACTCTCCTGTTTTACTGTGTACATATATAAGTATTTAATGCTTATACATACTGAAATACCGTAAAAATTCGATTAAGACCCCCGGCTACTATTCGAGACCGGTTGCTATTTATACCTAACCACTTTTAATTTAAATTCCCTATGGTCCTATGTTGAAATAAAGAGTTTGAAGCAAAAGGGAAGTATTTTACCGAATAAGCTTAACATGCCAAATATGCCGCACATTATGCTACAACTTGATTTTGTATATGTATAAACCCGCCTATTAATCGAACCCGGCTACTATTCGAATGAGGCTCTTAATCGAATTTTTAAGCTATATATACATTTACATATATAGGTACTTATAGGTATGTTCTTAGATTGTAACATATATGTACATAAATAACAAAGTCTTTCCTTTTCTTACATTTTCTATTTTCTGTTTCAATAAATTCAATCCTTTTTATAACTCACCTAGCTCCAAAAATCAAAACAAAATTATAAATTCTTGTTTTATTGATTGACTGCATTCCTTTAAATAAAACATTTTTCCCTGGCCATCATTCTTCCAACTCTTTCTCAACTCTCCTGGCAGAAATAAGTTTAAATAAAACAAGAATTTATATATTTGAATTGGCCAAGTTGGGAAGTCTATTGGGAGGAGATGAGAAGGAGCAAAAGATGCGCACCGTTAAAAATTTACGACTTCCCTCGCCAGCCAACACGTAGCGGAAGGGTGATATACATAGGTAGGTAAACCCCGGCTTCTTCACCAGTTCCATCCGAAAACTGAGCGGAAAAACTCAAGCCGAGAAATTCCCCTTCTCTCACCCGGATATTTATAGAGAAACCAGGGAGGAAACAATACTCATTACAACCCACGGAACCAGAGCGCGAACATCACTCCAACCCGAGACAACTCGTCAAATTCCACAATCAACCTTGCCAAAAATTATTAAAAACAACTTGACTTTTAACGCCACGTCGTCATCTTCGGCTCCAAAGGTTTTAAACCGTTTTAAACCATTTTCCGTATTATTAGCATAAAAAATAAGTGCCAATTGTCAAAGCCAGACAATTGTCTATTTTTATTTACAATGTTTTCTTGTGTTCCAGCCATCAACCCACTTAAAAACAATTTCCAAAAAACCCATTAGGCATGCATGCAAATAATGTGAATAAAAAATCCAGAGAAATGTCAAAGTTTTGTTAAATTCAATTCAAAAAACTGAAAGGCGAATGAATTGGAAAAGATGGAAAAATCGAAAATTGAATTTCCTTACCTATTACTTTTATATTAATTTCCCTTTCCAGCACTTCATCCCTCATAGCTCCCGTTCTCAACTCACCACAATGCCAGATAGAGCAAATTGAGAAGGGAAAAGCACAAGAATTTCTCAAGAGAAAGCTACAGAGTGAAAATTAGAATTTTGAACGAATTCATTTCCATTGCTCTCAAGTTTTCTTCAATATAAAGTTTTTAATGGGAAAATTTAAAGATGTGGTTCGCGCCTTTGCATTTCCAGCACCTGCTTGGAAACTCCAAGATTTTCATAACTTTCCGCTTAATAACAAACATCATTATATTATATATTATCCCATATGGGCCATCAAAATCTTCATAGGTAGTTTCCTCCTCTAAATAACCTAAAAGCTCTAATGATCCAATATAAAAACGAAAATAATGATTTTTAAATGCTAGCTTAATAGAAAAAGCCATGAATTTCCTTGGTTTGTTAAATCTTTGAAAGATGAGCTCATAAAAAACGGTCTCGCATTTTCATTTCATTCTCCCATTAAACTCCATAAGAAGATAATTAGAGTAAATAAGGCACGTAATCCGAGAACATTCTTCTAAATTTCCTTTTTCTCAAATTCTTCATTCCTCACATCTTCTATTCAATTGCACCCAAACCTCCTTCTCATTCTCAAACCTCCACAAACATTCTTCACTCAATTGAGTCCAACTTGAACCCCTTCAAAGATTAAAATCTTAATTAAATCTCTAGCTAATCCTGGTTTCGAGTTCAAATGGAATTTAAGTTAAAATTCCGCTCTTAAATTACCCGCCAAAATACTAATTCGAATTACCAAAAATCGGATATTAATTTCTTTTCCACTTCATCTTAAACTTATGTAAATCTGTTGAGACAGTTCAACGCGATCATTTTATCCTTCAATTGTAGATTAAACACAATAGAGTCGTACATAGATAGAGTTCAGAGTTTATTACTATTTTATCCTTCAATTTATAGCAAACTGTTAAAAAGCAATGTAAAAACACATCTAGTTGAAACGTCCAAAGTTGATGCCAATTAAGTAGGGATCGCTAAATATTCGATAAAAATTCATTTTACCGGTTAACCAGTAAATTACCAGTAAAATTTATTCAGCCCTAATTTAACAGAAAACAATTAAATTGAAAAGGCGATTCGTTTCCAACAGATATGCTCTATTAAACATTTTTTTATCCCATCTATTTTCATGTAGGATGGAAAAAATTTAATCTCAATCAAATAACTGATTCTGAGTCTTAATGAGATTTTCTAAATGTCCCAAACTGAAAAATATTCATATGAAATAAGTAAATGTTATTGTAAATATGCAAGATAAATGTAAAATATAGCTTAAATCTTTTGAGAAAGAGAAATTCTAAAATTATTTTTATTTTAATTTTCCTTCGGTTGAGTCATCTTAAGGCCAAAAAGATAGAAAAATAAAAGATTATTCAATAAATAATATTTACCGAATTCATCAGTTTTCGAAACCTTGTTTTACCGGTATACGGTAAAATCAAAAAAGGCATTTTACCGGTAAACGGTTAACCGGTAATTGTAACAATTGCGTTAATTTCCAATCAACCATTCAATTTCCCTTTCGCTCAAAGCGAAGAGCCGACGAGCAGCAGCAGACTGAGAAAAAGAATTCCCTATAAAGATCACTACGTGATTACGAGAAGCCTTGGGTGGGTGAATTGAGAAGGGAATTGGATTAAGAACCCAAGTCCCCGAATATCCCATCTGTAGCCGATAAGGCTTCCAAGGGATATCTCTCCCAAATGATCCCAGCTATAAACTCCCCTTCCATAAAGATCCCCGCCAAGAGATCCTCATAATAATGAATCTCGACGTTTCCCCATGGCATGAAAATTAAATAGAAAATAAAACCCTTTGAATGTCCTTAACTTTTCCATGTCTTCCATACAACCACAATGTCTATGTCTAACCAACCACAATGTAATTACAAATACACTCATATACACCAATACAAGCTACAAACTTCATGAAATTAAATGAACTTCAATTAACTATTTAGAGATAACCATGATGTAAGCCATAGAAGTAAAAACCTCTAAATACTAACAAATATCCGGAGTAAAAAATAAGAATCCAATACATCACACATAAACATGATTAAGAGACATTAAGTAACTTTCCCCACACCGCGCTATAATGGAACACAATGGATAATGAATTGAGAAACGAGAGAAATAAACTTTCTCTCCCCATTATCCAAGTTTCACTCTCAGGCTTTTACTTTTCTTAAAGGTAAATAAACAATAAAAGTTTGAGAAACCCCAGTTAGAAGAAAAGTACAGAATAAAACTCAGATCTTTATTTCCCCAAACTCATCAGAAAATCACTTAATCCAACAAAAATTTTAACCTTTCAATTCCCAAGTAGAGCTTTTTAATGCACTTATCGCATTAAAACTCTCATTATCATTGTTAAAACAAATGCATTTTATATCATTTTAATCTTAATAAATACATTCCATAAAACCCAAATAAATTAATAATTCAATAAAACAATGCACTTTAATAATAAAATTTAAAATGTTTTAATTTTTAATCAAAGCATATTTTAAACTTTTCAGGGCAAATTACTCATTTCATCACCGATCTTCAAAATTTCATCATCACTTTTCAAGAAAGCCAAGAGTTGACTCATTGAAAATTAAAAAATCTAGCAATTGAAAACGCCTCTCATCGCATCCTTATAGTGAGTCAATCAAGCACATTTTCCCAATGAGTCTCTCATCCACTCGCAATAATCCTCATCCAGAGAACCTTCGTAAAAAACGTCCGGCTTATTCTGAGTTCATCGCATGAATGTGAGCGAGGGAAATCCAGTGGGTGTTTTTCCTCAGCATACCGCGAAAGCCACCGCATTCTTACTAATTCTTATATAGGAGAATCTCCCAGGGACCTCCCAACTCCCCGACTTTATTTTTACTTCATGAGACACTTGAATTTGTCATTGGGGATCTCCTTCTCCTCATCATTTCACACGTAGTTCTTCAAGAGCAATCACCTTCAGAATACTTCTTCTGCCTCAAACTTCCAAATTCTGCCTCCAATTTTCCAATAATTATTTTAATTGTTGTCAAGAGTTTACAACAATTACAAAAACTCAAAAAGCATCAAAAACCCCAGAATTACAAAAATTGACCACACTACAAACTAAAAAACATTGTTTGAACAATTAAAAACAATTAAAATTATTGAAACCAATTTAAAAGCAATTAAAACGATTCGATCGTTTAAAAACAATTTCCTAAATTCTCCAATGCTAAACAGAGCAGCAAAAGTCGTAGTTCGATCAAAGGAGTTTCAACTCCTTCGCCTTTCTTCTCCCTAACACTATCACCACGTGATCCAATTGCATCATTGCCAGTGATTCCTCCCATTTACGACTAACTCAAAAGAGACTTCAAAAGCCCCTAAATCCCCATTGTCTCGCATTTCCTCCAACAACGCGTTGGGCAAAGTTGGGCAAGGTTCCGCTCAAGTTACATCACTCTAAGAAGGAAACTCGGGAAACCTCCGGTCTAAGAACCTTAAACCTTTCTCTCCTGCTGCAGATTCATCCTTGGAGGTTCTTGTAAGCCAAGAACCAAGAAGTGTTGGTGAAGCGAGCAAGGGTGTTGGTGAGTAAGAAAGTATTTCTCCCACACCATCGTCCCACTTTTCCCATTCTCTCCCTAAGTTCACTTCCTCCATCTTCCACAAGGCTCTTTCTCTCACGTTCTTCATAATCTTCACGTTCTTCTTTTTCTTCTTCTCCTTCTTCTTCTTTTTCTTCACATTCTGCACACTTCTCTCTACACTTTGGCATTGGCTCTATAAAGCATGACTCTCGAGTTGGAGTCACACTACTTGAGCCTCATGGCAAACAAGGGCCGATCCGCCTCCATCTGTGCCCCCGGCACCTCGGGCATCGAGGCCTTCCATCACATCAATAACGGGGGAGGCGGCGGGAGTGGGAATCTCAGTTCCATTGGATCAACCCGACGGAAACAACCAGTCTCTCGGGAGCTCCCGGATCTGGCCCAATACTCCACCCGTGGGTCATTCGTCAACCGGAACGTTCTTCAAGAGGCCGTGTTCATCGTCGACCGCGGCGAGTTCGCCAACGGTTCTGGAAACATCATGCAGATCAACGGAACTCCAACGCGAGCACGCAAACACGGAGCGCATCGCTCCCAAAGTGCCCGCGTTGTTGGGTCGTCGAGGCCAAAGGTCAAACGCCGCGAACGCGACCTCATCCAAGACTACCAACATCACTTGGACCTCGCCTCGTCTGAAGGGGCCATTGGAGATTGCCAAGAATCCTACAATCCGTTTTTGGCCAAAGTGCCCAGCTCAGGTCGGCTCATCACGTCGGCCTCGCTGGAAATGTCTTGCGGTTCCTTGTACGGAACCCCGCCGCCTCCGCCGCCTTCTCAATTGCCCCTTACGAATTGTCACGGCTATTTCCAGCACTCGACCCCGCCCTTGTCAAACACGCCAAGGGATTCTCCCAAGATCTTGCGGAGACACAGCGGTGGCGGGCCGGAACGTCGCGGGTCGGATAAATCTAATCCTGATGTTGAGAGGATGATCCCGTCGATCGGCGTGGCGACCCCGGACACCTCGCCGAATCTCCTAAGACGGAGCGGAACGACCAAACCTTCCGGTCTGCCCAAATCCCCAACTGTCTCAAGGAGTAGCTCGGCTCGCCGGGTCAACTCCTACAAAGGGCCCAGACGAAACAACAACAGCTATCTCGACGTCCCGGACTCAAACCCAAGCCCAGAGGATGAAGACGAGGATTCCTACAGACTCCGCTCTTTCAGCATCTCGCCTAAAGGAAAAGGTACGTAATAAACTTCCTACTTCTATCATTTCTTTTATTCTCCTTTCATGTATAAAATTTCCTCATTCACATATATTACATATAATATGTAATTAAAAACAAATATGCAGCAAAACAAATAGGGGTAAACAAAAGGCAGACTTCATCTTTCTCCATGAGCATTCCTTTTGTTCTTTTTCCTACTTTCTCATTAATGAAAATATAAAAATGCAAACTGCAAATAGGAAATGAAAAACAAGGCCAATGCATGGGATGAAATTGACAAGATTATTCATGCAGAAAGCTATTGCATGTTAATATATGCTAATATCCTAGCGAGAACCTTCAAATCCCTAATTATCATTTGAGCATTCTCCAAACTGACGATCATCAGTCAATAATTTGAATAATAGCCATTCAAAATGAGCTTGATCACAAAATCCATAACTGACAATTTACAAAAATGAGTCTCATCAAGGAGGGGAAACATTATGAAAAATTCATCAAAGTCAACTCCCCTTATTTGTTCTCCTCTTCACTTTTACCTACTTTTTAAATTTATTATTTTTCTAATCAATACCAAAACCTTTGTAAAAATCCTTACGTTCGGTAGTTTTCTCCAATCAATCTTTCATATCCCAACTACGCAATATTCTCAGAATTCTTAAAAGCTCAAGTGTTGAGACTGGAGATATGGAGTCATATAGTAATTCTTAGCCATTTTCCTCAAACACCCAAGTTGAAAGAAAAGGCTTATATGGAGAAAACAAGGTTTTATACTCTCACAACTTCTCCACTAATTTCCAGATTACATTCATCTTATTCTCCCATCGTCTCCTTGTGCGTTGCTCAAAACCCTCCATATGCCCGACTCCCTCGCGTGTAAATGTCAAGCCCATGAGAGAAATCTCAAGTAAAAGAGAAACTTGAAGAGAAAGCTGATGGCTGAGAGATGAGAATTGAAAATAATAACTAATGCAACGAGCGCATTCATTTTCTCCTCAACATCAACATCATTTCTCTTAACAATTTTCACGTTTAAATGTCATGGGAAATCCTTTCAAACTTCATAATAAATTCATAAACTCTTCATAATAAATTCATATAAAATCATAATAAATTCACCTAAATTGAAATCAAATTCACAACTCTTACTTTAATTGTTCATTTAGGAATTCAACAATTCAAATCCTTTTGTTCCAATTTAAATATCTTTGGTTTGATTGATGAAACGAGCAAGGAAATACTCATTTAAATATTCACGAACACTTCAACCTCTTCATACAAATAATGAGAAGTGAATTCCCTAACACGCAGAGAAACTCTCATAGTCAAAACACAATTTCTATTTTAAACAAGCATCATTTCTTAAAAATCCAATTGTATTTTAAGCAATGTGTAATTCATAAACATGTAAAGTAAAGTTCATAAATGACGTTTTTTAATCATGCTTATAATAAAAACTCATTCATCATGATTCATTTCATGACCAAGCGGAGTTGAAGCAACAGGATGCATCGCATTGCATTTAATAATGTTCGCCAACTAATAATCTCAATTTACTTCCTACATCCAATTTTCACATTAGCTTACGTAAATTAAACCTCATAAAAGTGAATCCATTAAATGCGAGCATGCAAATGCCCATTTTCTCCGTTTATTAAAAAAAATCCCAATATGCATGAAACATAGTAAATCAAGGAAAATCCAATATAAAAAAGTAAAATATGAAATGCAAACTAACCCAGTTACTTTGTTCAAACTTTCGAATAATGTTTGCTCAACGCCTCTTCATCCCCAATACATTCAAAATGAATTCCAATTCCGAGAATTTATTCCAAACTCGAGCTCAAGAGGAAATTAGAAAACCCGTCAAACAATCCAACATTAAAATCTCCATTCTTGTAGCTTCCCAATCAAAACATACGAACATACATATTTGCTCTCAAAACCTCCCCACGTAAATCCATCGCAATATCTCCATTTTATAATATCAAAAAAATTAAATAAAACCAAACTTTCCTTTAATAACATCTTCAATGCATAAATACATACGAAATATATCTACATATATAGATATATACCTATATGTATGTACATAATTATATTGGTATGTAAAACATATACATACATATGTTCAAAACCCTGTTAAAACTTGTTCATTAAACAAGCAAACCCTCAAGCCTTCCTTTTAAATCCTTTCCATTCTCCATCAAAATTCCCAAGAGATTATAATAATAACTTTGAGAGATTATAATTATGAGTAAATTCGTCTCAGACTGTGGTAGCAGGTGGACATAAAGAACAAGCTAATCAAATCATCCACTTCCCTTTAATGATGTGCGAAGGAGTCGAGAGTCGCTGGAAAATTCTTGTTCGCCTTATTATAAAACCTTTTTATACGAGCTGTTAACCTTTCCGGATAAAAGATAAGGGCGCTTTAAGTGTGGGTCTCCTCGAACGAGTCATAATTTTAGCCTCTTCCCACTTTTCCTCTTAAACTCACACATAAGCATTTCCCTTCCAAATTGCAAAAGATCTAATCATCGAGAACCAAGAACCAAAGACCAAAAAGCTCAATTTCCAAGAAAACTTCAAATCGCGTACTTTCTCATTTACGTCCTTCTCCTATCATATGAGTCTATCACTCATCCATGGACGAAGAAACAAGAGCCCAAAATTCAGGTTAATGCCAAAAGCATAATGTTAAGTTAAACCAGAGTCAAAAAAGCTGTGAGTAGCTCCACCATTAAAAACTCCATTGGCGAGTTACATAAAATCCGCTCATTTCTTGCTTCGTTACTGATTGATGAGCTTCTCCTTCTTCTCCGCACTATCCAAATTTCAAGACCTTTACTCAGAAAACATCATTCTACACAAATGCGAATCTTGCATCGTCATACATGTCATATAATCATACTTTCCACTCCAATGCCTATATAATAGCACAAATTTTCTAAAAAAATTTAAGGATTTTTACTTTAAGGTCTTAACTTTAAGGTTCAGTCCTTTTGGCAAATCCTTCTCAAAACTCCTAATATAAATTAAACACCCAATGTGATCTCAGTGATCTCTCTCATCCTGAAGCGTAGAAATGAAGAAGTTGAAATTCAAAGAGACTCAAAGACGTCAAACGAAAGGAGAAACAAATGTTGATCCTCACTCAGCAAAACCAATAAATAAATATAAAAATTAAAAAAGGAAGGCTAAATGTATCATTAAATAAGAATAATAATGAGAACTTGTTTCCTAACCTTGGTAGTGCGAGTCCAATAAGTCTCGCAGATCTGCAAGGTTTTTCTTCTCCCTTCAGTTCTCCCAATCTTTCCCTATAAATATCAAAGTCAAATTAAAAAAGATATAAAGATTAGCTTAAAGAGTCTTATAAATAGCTTTACAAATCCAAAACTTCCTATTTTAAACTCGGGGAGTTGAGCAGAGCGAGCGAGCGACCTTTGAGTGCTCACTTGGCAAATTAACGGAATCTCGTGACTCCCCACACATTTTAAACCCAGCAACCTCCCGCTGAAGACCATGATGAATTAAAGAACAAGTCTCTCTCTCGGGTGATGTAACAGGAGGAGAGTGTGTGGGGAAGTGAGACAAGGTCTTGTGAGATTTAAATCAACCAAACTCCAACTTGTCTCCGACTCCCGTTGAACGAAATCCCTTTTTATTCCTTTATCTCTCTTAAAAGGTCTCTTTATTAAATCCCATTTCTTAAGTTTCATCCATTTAATGGAGAATTTCCTTATAAAAATTCTATTCTTTTACATTTTTTGGCATATGAATAGTTGAATATTACAATGTTTCTATATATAAAATGCTTATAATGTGTCTACATTTAAAATTATTTATAATGTATAAAATAAGAAAATTCATATTAGAGTTAAACAGCTTATATGAAGTTTAGTTGGGTCAAAGATGAATTGGGCCAAAACTGAAGACAAGAGATAATAAAAATGTTTCAAACCACCCTGACATTCCCTTAAACTCCTCATTCTTATGGGCCAATTTACACTACTATTTTACATCACAGATAATACATACTTTCATCCTCCATAATAGCCCATAGGGTATATGGAATTGTTATATAATCCAGTTGTTTCTCTTCTCCGATTATATGTAAAGTATGATGATGAGCCGATGGAGGCCCATTTGACTCCATTACGTGTACACAAATCCTCTGCGAGAAATAAGAAAACCCTGAGAAAATGCAGTCTGAGGCTCATCTGAAATAAGTACACATATCCACTCGACTTTTGGTCTCCCGCCAATTGCCAAGACCAAAAGAACCAAATGCCACGAGAAGGAAAGTTCACAGCGATTGAAAGCCCTCGGATATTTCAAATGCTAATAGATCCAAATGAAACAATTTCCCGTTTCCCTATGATCATACAGGGCGTTGCATATCTTCTTTCCCTCTCGTTTTTTTGAATTCCTGAAGAATCTTTTGATCAAATTTCAAAAAGTAATATATACTAGAATCACAAATGCATCGAATGGCTATCTTGAAAAAGTTGCATGAAAACAGTATTTATAAAATTAATGCGACAAATTCAAAATTCAAAAATCTCTAGTTTTCTAATCTCATTAACTTTACTCTAAGTTATTATTAGAATTTTCCAATTTTAATGTATTATGATAGCAAATGTACAATTTAAAGTATAATGAAAGTTGATAAAGACACGGAAGAAATTCTAAATATTGACTGAATTTCAGCTCTTGTATGGTGAAAAACAAGAGATGTGATTCCTTTTTGCAAAACAATGACAACGTTATCGATCGTGCCAGTGTAAAATTTTTACATAATAGAGCTCCATGCATAAAAGCTTTGATGACCCAGGACTTATTAATTAAGAATAACATCGACTTTTTTAATAATTCTCAATAGCCCTGAAATTTACCCGATCTGAACCCTTCTGAACATTTAGATGCAATAATGAAAGAAAGGGTTGAGCTAAAGATGATCAATGATTTTCCGAACAATGACTTCACAACAGTCCATTTTATTGAGAGACTCAATGAAGTTCTCGAAAACATGAAAACTGAAACCGATTTGATTGAAACTCTTTTGAAAATCATTCTCCCATCGGATAGTTGCAGTGAAATAGGCTTACAGGCTTCGTATAATTATTAAAAGTAAGCACAATTGTCAAAATTAACATTATTCAGTTAAATAATCGCTTATTTAAAAGGTTAGAATTAAGTCATTTTCTAAAAAAAATTGAATTTGTGAATTTTGAACATGCCGCATTAATTTTATAAAAACGGTTTGTGAAACAGCTTTTTCTAGTTAGCTATTCGATAGAGGATGCATTTTTGAGTCTAGTCATATATTACTTTTTGAAATTAGATTAATGTTCTTCAGGAATTCAAAAAAGCAAGAGGGAAAGAAGATATGCAACGCCTTGTACAAGCTCCTTATATTTTCATACTCCCTGTGTTTTCATGCTCATTATGCTATGATATCATAGTCCCTATATTTAATAGTGGCACAGTGATCTTACATTCATATCTCTATATATCCTGACACAATACTCACATTACATAAGAACAAGAGCCCAAATTGCCTCTTCAACTTGAACCAGTTTCTTTTTTGAGATTCCCCACTTTTATCTTTCACGACCCTTCGCTCAATCTCTTCAATTTTGCATAAGAACAATCCATAAGTTGTGGAAGTAAAGGACTTGAACATAAATATTAAGCCATTCTCTCACGATGAGTGATGGGTGGAATACAAATGGAGAAAAGGACCAACACATCTAACAGTTCAATATATCCAAGATTTCCAACTCCAAAGAAAAACAAAAAACGTATACGTATACAACGTTACTAAAAAAGAAATGTCAATTGGCTGTAAAGGTCAACTAGAACAAATAATTTAATACAAAACTACAAGAACTATACAATTCTCTTTATCCTTGTACACATATTTGAATTCAACTACATATGTACTTAAAAAACTCGTTCATCGTTCATAGCACTAAAGAAATCATGACTTGTCCGGTGCTTTCACTCGGACTTTTACACAAAGACACAAACTGTCTTGTTGTTCCACCCAACTTCCACACACGCCAAAGTTCACACAAAGTAATAATCCACCCATCCAATAATACTCAAATTACACACTTTACCTACTTTACTTTCCCAACTACACATATGTAGCCATGGGATATCTCTATATGTATCAGCCATTCCACGCACTACTCATTCAACTGCATTCATCCATCGTAAATCGTAAATGAAAAAAGGGAAAATATTACTTTATCCGCAATGGCCGCATAGCGAAAAGCCATTCGCTTTTTATGTCGTATTAATAATAATAGAATGTAAGGCCACTGACCCATTTTTCCCAACACATAGTATAAGAAAACAATAAAAATCATCCAAAAAACTTTATGATCTTTCTCTATAAATGCCCTCGTGTGAGGGGGATTGTTGGCCACTCTACTTGTTTGTCAAAGACCTCTACAAGATTTACTACAAAATAATATTTATTCATTTTTTACATCTTCCCACTCACACTGTCCCCTTTCCTTACTGTTTATTATCTCCTAACACATTGATTGAAAAAACCACTTTGCAAAAAAACATTTCGCAAACTTTTTATGTCAAGATATAAGGTTAGCAATAGGAGAAGGCAAATGTAATATTAGTAATGTTAGCAAAACAGTGAAACTCAGAGAAAAGCTTATTTAGGAAAAGGTGTGAGAAAATTCAATTGGCAAACCTCACATTTAGCCATTTACTCATTCAGGTCATTCAAAACAGTGCGGAAAACTCTACGGCCCATCAACTCACACATTCCATCCATTCAAGTTCCAAAAAATGATCAACGAACGTCCAAAGTTCCCAACACAAGACTTTTACATAGATAAATGAGATGGGAAAAACATTTCCACGCTTCATATGCTCAACTTTCACTCTCGTTTTTTCTCTCCTCCGCTGTTCCAGAATCAAAGGCTTGAGCTCCCAAGGATGAAAAAGGGCGGACGGATTTGCCTTAATGGCTCTCCCCATCTCATTCATACTTATTGTAAGAAAACAAACGTCCGTTGTTCCTCCAACAACCTCCATGTGTTGTGTAACTCGTGTGGAATAAAACCAGGAAAGACCCAAGGAGAATCACAAGAATCCTCAAGATTATGAAAGATAAAAGAGAGAAGCTTATGGCGAAATGAACCAAGTTCTTTCTCGTGTCATCTCCCCTTATATTCCTTTTAACCTCCCAACTTCCTCTGGATTTTGGATCTTCTTGAACATTTTTTGTCTTTTCAGACGTCACCCGCACCCTCAATCCACCACCACCACCAATCTCTTCTTTTATCCACACGTCCGTGCGAGGACAAGAATATCCATAGTTTCCATAGAAGCATGTAGATTATCATAGGAGCACAGATTATCATAGGGAGTGACGGGGAAGTGCTGGCAATTTTCCATCCTTTTCAATATTTCTTAAATTATACCAACAATCCTGAAATGATCATCTGTATCATTGTTTCCTTCTCACCAAGTCACCTTACATTTTTTCTAATCGTGAATGACGCAAGTGAAGGAATTTGTCAAAAAATAATGGAAAAAATCTTCCTATTCGTATTTGTCATCTCTTCCTTAAACTTCATTAATATCATTGAATAAAAGCACCAAAAACCATAGGAAGGATCCCGCAAAGATTAATGCCCCTCACCAAGCGTATTCCCCAATCTCACCAGATGTTCCCATCAGATCACATCAGACTTTACCTAATGCTCTTTAATTAATTTCTTTAAACCCATCCAATCTCTTCTCATTTTCCCGCACCAAAGCCCAAAAATCTCATCGTTCCCAAAAAAATTCTCGTAAAGCTTACTTGAAAAATTAGCTCGAAAACGTCACATGAAAAGCTCGCTTGAAAAACTTCAAATCCCCTCAAAACTCATATAAGCTATACGAAGCTACAAACATCCTAAAAATTCGCCAAAAGGCAAAAAACAATTAAATGTCATGACAATTGAATCCCATTTCCTCAATTCAATCCTCCTCAATTACACCCATATAGCTAATTAGAAGCTTTGAAAGGGACAAACCGTTCCAAATCTCCTACATTCAACAAGAGCCAAACAGCCAAAAGCAGAATCCTGATATAAAAAACAGAGTGACCCGGATTGAAATCCTTCGGTTCCCCCGCCACACGTGTTCTCCTCAGCCCCGCTGGTCTATTTTCTAAGAGCGCACACACACACACCAACACACGCACATTCATACTCAGAGTACTCACCCAAGGAACCCGTGAATTCAAGCAGTATTATTTCATCTATTTGCGATTGCTCGCTATTAAATAGAGTTTCCCCACGTGGCAGACCGGCGAAAGTCTTGACATGAAATGAGGACCAATTCCTCACCTCCTCCAAATGTGACAATAGTGACGCACTTCGCGTTCTTCCTTCATATTCTCCTTTTGGATCATTTCCTACTCGCCCACTCGTCCCAACACCATTCACTGACACGAGCCTCATAAAAATCCCCTCGCAGCCCAAAAATACTGCAAAGACCGGCTTGCCCATTAAATCACTTAATATTACCACTTACACCTATACTACGCGAATATTCCTCAGACATTTACCTCTGCTAACTAAACTGCACAATCCACACATACGCTCTCAACATTCACTCATCTATTTCACTTTCTAGCCAAAATCATAGAAAATTCATCTCTCAACTCAACCACTCAAATATTCTCCCATAGAACAAACAAGACATTTGGATTGTAAAAGCTTTGAGATAAATATCAATGATAGATATGACATATGGGCATTGTGTTAAAAGTAAAGCATAGAACTTACCTTACGTACATGAGAATTAAACCAAGGCAGCTGCTAACCAGAAATCGGATAAGCTGAATCGGAAAAAATTTGCAGTTTAAGTTTGCCACACAAATTGCCAATTTTTTAAAAATTGTATCTCTTCCATTAAAAGTTTCTAACTACCTAGGAAATTTAAATTTAATAAAACATTGGGCAAACATAAATGGAGAATTTTTATCCGTCGTCGTGAAAGTTCATAGCCCAACTTGTCCTTATGTAAACAGTAAGAATATAAAATATTTTACTATCAATACAATATAAAAGAACATAAAAAGTCACCTAGTTCTTTAAAGCCGAATTCCATCATCAGAGATCAGAATCTCCTTAAACCAACCTGACTCCTTTTGTCAATCATAAATCAATCGGCTTCCTTTTAAAAGTTACAGAAAGCGAAACTCCAGTAATTAAATGTGTTATTTGAGAGGAAGTGAACTCCTCGTTATTTTTCCTCTTCTACATCCGCTCCACTTCGCTCACTTTCAAAAAGTTTCTTTCTCCTCCTCAATTCCTCAAGATCTCACAAGATTCTCTTAACTGAGCAATTCCCCCAATGTTTAACAAGCTCTTCCTCACACTCTCCCATTTATCCTCTAACACATTGCTGCATCGGCTTACTATGTCACTATGTCACCGGAACTCTTAAAGGGCCTCACAACGCCACATTAAACTTCATTTTTAACAAAAAATAAAAGCTAAACCATATAGACAGAGTAAGTGAGGCAAATTGAAATTGTAATGCTTCCACTTCTCCATCTCGTCCATTTCGTCCGATCAATCCGATCACACTAAAAAGCCCCTTGTAAAGTCCTTTCATTTTCCTTCGTGAAAGTAAATGGGCAATGTGAGAAAATCGTTATATAAAAATGGTACTTTCCCACTGTCCATCCATGTAGAGAAAAAGGGCGTTGTTCAAGAAATAAGTGGATGTCAAATGGTTGGACGAATGGGCTCACATGACCAAGAATCTATCTTTCCCCTCTTTCTTGTTGATTCTATACTAGACAAATACGATTAATAAAAAAACTCAATCTTCTTCTTGCTAGACATCTTCTCTAGACATTCTTCATCTTTGAATTGAATAACTTTCCCCTTCTTGTGTGTTCTTATGTAAATACCCAATGTTTGACCAATTCTCAACAAAGGCTTTCTCTTAAATTGAGTTGAAATTGAGTCAAAGTCAGAATATCTTATTAAAACTCCTATACGCAACATGTAGAATAGTGTAGAAATATACGTAAGAGAAGAATAAACCCTTTCATATCAAAAGAAGACAATATATATATACAATCATTATAGGTACACAATCCATGGTCAAAGATAAACAGACTCGAGCAAAGTTGAAGTTTAGTGGATAAAGTGGAAAGTTATGGTAAATTGATATTTAGCCCACATTGACTCGCTCAGGATTCGTGACTTTGGTGTTTAGTCCTCATTCCGTGGGCTTTCGCTACTACACCAAACAAATAGGAATTACTGCAGACTGCAGAGGGAAAGAGAGAAAAGAACTTTGAACAAACTAACTGCATCAAAGGCTCAAAGCAAATATGGATTTATAAGCGTAGAACATAATGATGAATACACAGCACTGTGGTTCAACACACAAGACCGCAAGCTACAAAATCATAATACGCTAAACGTCAGATGCCTTTCGCAATTCGTATTATAGGACAACTCCTTTTACTATTGAATCCCTAAACTCATTAAAATCATCCAAAGAAGATGATTCACATTTTAATCCTCATTTTATTATATTATAATTCTTTATTACATTAGGGCATTGCATAAGTGCTATACATTCAATGCACTCATAGCTGACGCCAAATTGTCTCATATGTTTGATTATAACTTAATAATTTTCCATCCAATTAGCTAATTAAGAATTATCCAACAATCCTCAAATAGCAATCTCAAATGGAATATTAACACCAATTAAAATTATTTATTAGTTTATGGAACTTTAATTCATTTATACGCAGTCCAGAAAATGACCCGAGTTCTCAAATCCACCCAATTGCACCAAATTCTACGTTATTCCAAATTAACAATTTAGATCAAGCCCCTAATGAACTTAGCCAAGAGCCAGGAGAAATCCATAAAGGGTGAGACGCGTTCTACTTAATATATTTCTTCATTCCCATTGTACATCACGAGATCACGCAGGAAATTCCATTCCAATTGATTTACAACGCGGTTCTCAATTTATTCTCATAACGGGAGGGCCTTGGACGTAACGCAGCAGAGTGAGAAATGACTTTTTCGATTCCTCTAAATTACTCCTCTTCACTTCAATATAAATACGTAGAAATTCTTAGAGAGAATTCACTATGCTAGTTAATATGAAAATACTCTGCTATAATAACTGGACTGAGACTAATGCACTGAAACTAATGCGCCTTATTCACATTCACCTCAAAGTCTGAGCAAATAGGAAAAGAATGGAACTGGTGAAATCCTTTGGGGGTCCCTGAACTCTTCATGATCATAAAATATGCATTATAATGAGACTGCACTTCCAATTTTTGGCAACAAGTTGAGTTGAGTTTTAATAAACCAAGACCATAAAGAGCTCTTTATACACATTTCTCCGAAACATTAGCAAATCCCTCGCATGCTAAATAAATAACCGAGTAAAATTGCAAAGACGGAATTTAACAATCCATCTGTTCATTATCTTTTAAAATATTTTAATCTCTTAAAATACTCAACTTACATTATTTTCTCAAAAACACCCACACGGAGCAAATAAAAATATCAACATGTTGCAATTTCCAAATTCCAAATATTTTGACTCATCCAAACGACCCGGAAAGATAAAAACATTAAAACTTACAACATTCTTAAATCATTACTTTCATTACATAAACCTTTGAACAAACTGCGTCCATTCCATTCATTCCCAATTTAACAACTTTCAAAAAATTAAAAAGAGAATCCCAACCCAAACACATAAATATATGTTTAAAGGATTTATTTAATTTATTCGAAAGGTACTTCCCCTTTAAAATAAATTCCGTCTGAAACTCGGAATAAAATACTCATAATAAATTAGTCTTAATTAAGTCCTTGTAATAAATTACTTGTAAATTACATCCAAGGAATGTTAATTGAATTAAGCATTTCTCCCTAGGGATAGTGAATCGCGGTGACTCATTTCGAAGACGTCGGTCTCGGAGCAACAGTCTGATCCCGACGCCAACAACTCCTGAACCTCATCGTCACACGACGTTCACCTCCGAAGATGGCTATCTCCTTCCTAAGAGCTTCAGTAATGAGATTTGCAACAGGTCACCGAGTCCACGGTGTTCCTCGAGGAACAAAAGTGCCTCGCCGGCCGTCGAGCCCGAGAACGACGAGAACATTTCCAACTACCGCGTGGCAATGGTCGGAGCTCGTGGGGTTGGAAAGGCCGCGTTGGTCTCTCAGTTCATGACCTCCGAGGGTATCAATGCCTACGATCGACAAAATGGTAAAATAACGCTTTTATCTCATTTCTCGCTTTATCTCATATCATATGTATTTTTATGGCCCAATAACTGGCGGACATAATAGAGGATTTATATATATATAAAACCACTTTTACTATTTTTTTGGCAAAGACACATTTTCCAGAACTTTCTATTTAATGCACCCATTTTCTAACCTACCAAAAAATCCCATTTTCTAACCTTCCGAAAAAGTGCCTTTGTAAGGAAAGTATTGTGAAGATTGTGAACTGCTACAAAGCATTGTTGTTGCATAAGAGAGACCTTGAGAGGAAAAACCTCAGCCCGACTCACACACACATGCTGATGAAGGAATAAATAATAGATTTGACTTCCCAAGCTCCTTTTCTTCCGCCCTAGGATCTTCTGGAGTAAAAAGGATCTTTAGGAGTTCCAGTATACTTCCCAAAGTGTAATTCATTCCTTTTTAATAAAATGAAAATGACTCAGTGAGTATACAATGCAACACTTTACCATAAATACTTTCACACAAAGGGCAAAAAATCGTGTGTAAAAAATCTCGGCTTTATAACCACTGCAAAATACTTTATTATTCAAAAATGACACAAGTCTCCTTTCCATTCCCATTAAAATTCGCCATTCAATTTAAATATTTTAAAAATGCTCAAACCACTTAACCTATAAAAAACTGAAACATCAACATGAAATATATCATAAAATTTCTAAAATTCTGGCATTTTTAAGTAGGAAGCATCTATGTAGTATTTTAGTAATATTTCATATTTTAATATAATAGATTGTGAAATTATTTCTCAAGTCAAACTATTTTTATAATTTGATTTAGTCTAAAAATCCAAAATCCATATATGAAATTATAAATCTTTTAATTTCAACATAGCCTTTTTTCCTTGCTAGGTAATTATATTACCAGAAGCAAATTCTCTATTGGATCAATATTTAAAATCTGTACTAATACTTCGCTATAACCAGAGATTGGGAGCTATAAGCCTTATAAAGCGAACAATGAAGATCCTTGATCAAATGATTAGGTTGAGGATTAAATGAGCACAAAAGCCTACAGCAGATTCTTTTTTCTATTTCTTTTTTCGAATTTCATTTTTCTCTCTATTTTATAGAACCGATAGAGAAATAGAGAATAAATAGAGAGAGAAGTAGGGAATAAATCCACATTCCCATTCTGACTTTTTGATTATAAGTGCACTTTGACTTTCATGTCCTTTATTGATGCGCAGTTAGCTGAATGGCCCCTCGACTCTCTGCTTTTTAATTAATTGCTCAAATAGAACAAAAGCACAAATGGGGAAATCGACATTCAACTTTCCCCACATATTCCTTTATGACAGAAACTAGAAAGGATTCGATGAATCGACGAAGGATTTCCATTTAATCCAATTCTCCTTCGCTTTTCCTTTCAACTAATCCAATAATGATTTCCCTTTCTCTAAATGACAATTTATCAAAATTTTGTACAAAAAACCATTCCAATGTCATGTCAAAATCATTCCAATCTAATGCCACTCAACAGTTAACATTATTTCGTGATAAAAATTTTTTGACAAAAAACCATATCAAGAAGAACCAGCGAATTATTCATCAAAATTTAATATTATAGTAAAAAAAAACCCTAAAGTGGAAATTATAATAATTTTTATGCAAGTATAGTTCAATTTCTCAAGTTTGAACTTTGAAAGTCAACTTTTAAAGGCTTTATTAAATTGTAAAAGCGCCGTTGAGAAATTCATAAATGAACCAAAGTATACTTGGTTACTATAGTAACCCCTTACAACTGTGCATCATATTTAATAAAAGGAAAGCAATTAAAGTTTGATTAGATTTCCGTTTCAAGTATTTATCTACACAAAGTGTCTTCTTTAAAGTTGGAAAATGCCTCGATGAGTTTCATTCATGCTCCATATTACTTGATTAAAGTTAAAAGACAAAGTGATATAACATAAATAAATTGAAATTAATTAAAATGCATCAGTTCATTCACAAAAGAAAATTCTATTTCATTCTCACCATTCCTATTTCTAACTAAGTACATATATGTTCAATTCTTTCCTTTAACTTGTCTTCTTCTGCTCAACAAAGACTTGCAATTTTCTAAGAGAAACCAGAAAACGTAGGCAATTTATATAGTAATTTAAGACTCAAATTTTCTATTCCAAATCGCTTCTTTCTCTTCATGTACCTGAATGGAAATGCGAGTGAATGAGCAAACAGAGGAACTCTAAAGCAGTCGGAGTCCTCAGAGGCTCCTAAGCTCCAAAAGCCCCAAGAAACCTCGCAAATACTTAAACCACAGGCCCATAGCATAAAAAGAGAAAAAAGATTTAAATGAAAATTTCCTTTTACAGAATTACAAGATCTTAATTTGTCCCATCATTGTCCTCAACAGACTTCCCAAAACTTCATTTCCAAATTGAAAGAAAGAAACCTTTAAATCCCCAAAACTCATTTTTGGCTAAGGGACCAGGAACCTCTTAACTAGACAAAACACTCCCAATTGGGACTCATCATTCAAACTTACTCCATTCTATATATAAATATACCTACTTAAGCTTTCTAATATAAGTTTTTGAATAATAATGACGCTTCGTAATAAAAGAGCTTTACTTCACCGTTTCCATCCATCCATCTCCAGTTTCATCGAATGAGAAGCCTTCTGGAAAAATCCCTGGTTTATTAAAAGACCCGATTTCCTTCTCTATTTAAATAAATTCAAAGAAAAAATGATTGTCATTTTTCTTACAAATCACCAGCAATTCTCTTTTGTGGGGCTGAAAGGTACAAAAATAATATCCAAATCTCTCAATCTTCTCCAAAAAAGAGAAATCCTGTGTGAAAAGAAAAGGGGAAACGAGCAGATGTACAAAGGCTGCCTTTTGGCCCACGCAGTTCAATTATATAAGAATCTTTTTTTATTCTTCGGCCTTTATGATCCCCTTTTCTCTCCATTCCGTAATTTGGGTCTTTCAAAAATATAAAGATTCGACACAAAAAAACCGAACGAGCCAAACCATGCTCTAACTCAATAAGAGGCTCTTAAAATTCTCTATTTTTACTTCTTCTATCAATTGATGATCTTCCTATTGGAAACACACTCCAATGCTTATACATGTATATGTACACACAATTATGTAGGTATGTACCTATATATATCTAATGTTCGGAATACCAGAGGAATATTTCGCTCATTTCCTTTGGATCACTTAGCTCTCCAGTGCAAACAACCTCTTAATGACTCCGCTGCCAAAATTGGACAATAATCAAGTTGTACAAACGAGATATTTTTAAACTGCCACTTAAAACTGAACATTAATATTTTTACAAAGTTTCACATCTGGTAAATTAAAAAAATACTGATCTTCAATATGTATCAAATGTATACTACTTCATTTTCCAGACTAAAAATAATTGTAAATAAATAAAAATTTGCCAACCAATTTTAGAAAATTTCATCTCTTGGTTAAACCCCTTTAAATCACTTTTTTAAATCGCTTTAAAACAAAACTAATTAACTTTTAAATTATATTTCAGATGTTGAAGGAGAAGAAACTGTCAGCGTCATGCTGAACGGCGAAGAGTCCGAACTCACGTTCTTCAAGGTTAACAATTTAAAGGTATGGTTTTTAAAATTTTATTTCCTCTAAAATTCAAATCCCCGTTAAAAAGCATATAAAACATTGTACAAAGTTTCTCTTTGATATGCAAAGCTATACCATTAGTACTTATAGGTAAACTTGTAGGTTTAACTACCAAAGCAACGTCCCAAAGCCAAATAGCCTAAAAACACTGACAAGTCAAGTGAAAAAAGGAGCAAATTGAGCTATAAAATGTCTTGTATTTCCAGACGGAGGTAAATCGACTCGACCCACCAGATGCATTTGTTATCGTCTACTCCGTCGTGGACAGATCCTCCTTTCAAAAGGCAGAGACCGAATTGCGTAGACTCCAAGAATACGACTTCCTAAGGTCAAAGGCCGTCGTCCTTGTGGCAAATAAAATTGATTTGGCCAGAAGCAGAGCCGTCTCAACCCAAGGTCAAAAATCCAAACACTCAAAACTTCAATTTTAATCAATACCCATCACCTTTAAGCATAAGCTTTCTTAATTAATACTCATTTCCTGTCTTTCCTGCTTAAAATTTAAAAAAAACTGCGAATATAAAAGCTAAGAGCTTAAACTTAATGTTAACTTGAAAATTTTTTAATTCAATATTTAATCAAACTTGTCATTTTAGACGGGCGAATCCTGGCCGTGTCATTTCGAGTGAAATTCGTTGAAGTGTCCGTGGGAATCAACCACAATGTGGACGAACTCCTAGTGGGCCTCTTGCACCAAATAAGGCTCAAGAATGCACAAGCCGGTAGTTCACACAATACATAAAATATTAAGCCAATGCTCATAGCCAAGTATAGCACCAAATTCAACTCGTCAACTCCATTAAAATTCCTTTCGTCTTCCATTAAGAAATTCGGTATTAAATCCCCTTCTTCAATTCCGCTTTAATCCCCTCTTTAAACAGGGATGGAAAGAGCAAGGTTCATTCTCCACCTTCCCTTTCTAATTTCTCATCTAATTAGCTTCCATTTTAATAAGAATGGAAAAGCTATTAGAGTATTAAGCCCAATGACGTCCTTTTCATTGTCAAAATCATTCAGTTAACATTGTAAAATCTCCTTATTCTCCTTAAATCTCCTTAACTTTACTTATTCAATATCTCAAAAATGCTCAATAAACAATACCTACATTTTCAGCAATAAAGCTAAAATTCACAAACTCGTTTAAATCCAATCCCTAATTAATTCTCAGAATCAGTCTATGAAACAAATTCCTCCTACGCATTAATTACTCTTGTTCAACCTTTAAAACTCATCTCATTTTGAATTACATTGAACTCTATTAGCTTCTCTCTATTTTCTAAAATTACCTGCGGCCCTGCAGGGATCACTGAAAAGTAACATGTCAAATAAAGCTTCACAGACATGTAAACATGAAATTAATTAGGAAGCAGGTCAAAACATCAATCGATTCATTGTGAAATCCAATGTTGTCCATTGGAGTCCCCACAAGGACCTTGCTCAACAACTCAGCACAAAATCGACCGCCCGTCGACTTTGACTCAATTCCCCAAACTTTTGTCCAAAACCTCAAATTTACACACAAGACCTCCCAACTGGGTCGCGACTCTGCGGAAATTAACCGATCGGAAACGCCGAACTCCCCTGGAAAACAAAGAATGAGGAAAACTACTAAGAACCAAACGTTCATTTAAATCCTTCTTCTCTTAAAGACTCTTTATTAGAGTGAATTTTCGAGTTTTCCTAGAGAAAATTGAATCGCAGACACATTGCAAATCCCAAAACACTTTCTCTCTTTGTGATAAATTGAGAAACCCTCTTCATCCCATGAATTAAAATGAAGGAATCCACGGATTTCATTCAATTTCCTATTTAAAGATCCCGACTGGTTAACCAGACCACCAAATGGTCTTTGTTGAGACACTTCCATCGTTCCACACAAATCATTTAAATGTCCTTTACATTTTCTACTAAATTATCCTCCAGAAATTTAAGACTTCCTTGTTCACTAAATAACATGTTATTAAGTCATTGGCACAGTAAATGACTAAAAGAGTTCATTTCCTTAAAAGAGGATCCATGTTCAAAAGAGTTAAAAGCTAGCCAAACACTCGCATTACCAACAAGTCTTATTTATAATTTATTGACGACAATATGGATTTTCATTATTATTTCAATATAAATGAACGGCGACTGGAACGAAAGTCTTTCTCATATACCTACCTATCACGCAGTAATTCAGTAGATAATAATGTAATTTCAAGAAATATATCTAATATGACCATAATTCATATCTAATAATTCATAAAAAGGAACTTGGCATAAATCAATGAAACGTGAACCTCATTAGGAAAACGGCGGAAAACCACACAATGGGCATTTGAACTAACAATACATGCTGTTGGAGCGGCAGAACTGATAGAACTTTACTAGCTGTGGAATACTGGAATATAAAATCTTCTTTTTGCCAATTTGCCTATATGTGAAATTTGAGGCCCAAAGTTTTCAAAGAAAACTTCAAATCAAATATTTGAAAGTTCAAAAGAGAAAAGTAAATAATTTTTTTAAAGTTCAAGAACGCATGAGGAAAAAACTTTTCTAATCATTTCCTATTAAACTTATCATCTTGAATCCACTCATGTAAACGATCCAATCCAATTAAAAATAAGTTGGAAATTATAATTCAATCACCCTTGGTCGCATAACGCCTTTTCATAATGGAAAATGTGTGTCATTTAAACTTTTGATCAAAGTTTCTTAATGTTTCCTAATTACGTCGAGAGAAAATATTAAAGTTTGGTTGAGCGAAATTGGAGCAGGATTTTAAAAGGAAGATCAAGTTCATTTGTTCATTAAAACTTCTTAAGCTCTTATTCTTAACAATTTATTTCTAAGTTGGGGAAAATAAGTGAAATGCGAGTCCACGAGATCAATTTCAATACAAAATTTATCCAGACTTTGTTCAAAGATGATGTAAAATAACCTGACATTAATTAATGAGAAAAAACTTGCTAAATCAAGCGATACCAATTTTTATAGAATTATTTTAGGCATTTAAATTACTTTTTACTTTCTTTAAAAGAAATTTGATTTTTGTAGGAAATTCTGAAAATTGGTGCAAGCACAAAGGAATCCTTCGAGCGAGCGTCAAAGCACGGCAAGTCCTCACTTGGCTTCTCGGTAAAGAAGATTCAAAATTCAAAAATTGCGAAAATCTACACATTTTGTAAAAATACGAACCGTTGGAAAATACTTATGGTCTTTGTACATATTTACTTGTATAAAAAACTTTAGCAAGATAAAAATTAATGTCAATATTTTGTGTAAATGTGTTATAATAATTTAATAAAGATATTAATAGCCATAAAAATACCAAGCTAATGAAAATTTAAGGATTTATATATATATTTAAGAATTAAGAATTTGCAGATTGAAGAATTTATGAAATATAATCTCTCATGAAATAAAATTTCTTAAGAGTTTAATTAAAAGGTATCTTGTGAAAACTATTGATAGAAATTATAATTAAGAAAAATTATAATGTACAATGTTAATTAAAAACCAAATAAATATATTAATGCAAAAAACAAATATGGGTAATTTTCTTCAAATAAATATAATAATACAATTTATAATATATAATCAGCTAGATTAATAAATATGTAGAATAATTAATGAACCGAGTTGAGATGAAAATATAACTGTTAATCTAAATATTCTCAAATCTATTATACTATACCTATATACCTAATTAAAATATCGATTTAATTAACCTAATACTCTATTTAAAATGCCTTTAGCTTAGTTTTTAGGTGAGCTGCAAACTGCAATTTAATGTAAAAAGGCAATGTAAAAGTTGTTCATTTTTATTTAACTGCATTTTAGTAGATAAGGAAATGTTCACAGAACCTTTACCTAATTACTAGTGAACGATCTAATTAAAATACGTTACATCTCTATTCTATGAACTCTTATACAGGGTATTTCGAAATGTTTAAGCCCCCCACCTATGTTATTTCCATAAGGAGTGGGCTTAAACATTTCGAAACACCCTGTATAAGAGTTCACTATTACATTATAAATCTCTCTTTTACCTAAATATCTCTCTTTCACCTTCTATAATAAATAAATGTATGATAAAAGGTATTGACAATTGATGTTTGTAAATTAGTCTTATTTATAAAATGTTATATGAAATTACAAGTTGAAGGATTTGATGAAAATGTCAG